>JACATO010001619.1:0-35677 GCA_018389105.1 Nautilus pompilius
AACAAACCCCAAAAAATCTTGTCATGGTGTCGCGAGAAATTGCTCTTCATCAATCTCCGTCGAGCGTATTTCCTTTCTACTCGTGAGATCTACCCAAGGGACAACGAGAGAAAGGGAAGCACTCGGAGTCGCTTTTTAGCGCAACCGTGCCGGCCCGCTGCGCCACCGGTCGGAGAACGGCGCCTTGGCTGCTTCGTTCGCCGGCTGCGGATCACCGCCAGACCGTCTTGTGATGGAGAGCTGTTCATCATCCCCGACCCAGAGCCACCCGATATGCGAATTGCGCCGAGTACAACCCGATGACTGAAACTTGCGGCGAAGGTGGCCTTGTTGGTCTGTTGTTGGGTGCACTGGAAGGGTTAGAATTTCTGGTAAAAACTGCAGCAGAAAGAAAGGTCTCCGTTCGCTTTTCCTTTCCTGAACATCTCGGTTTTTTTGAAAAGAGAGAAAAGATATTACTTTCGGCGGCCGTTCGTCTCGTTTATCTCGGCCAGCGACTGCCATTTTTCGTTTAGCGGTCGCTTATTTTTGGTTGACAGTAATGCGATTTAATTTTTAACTTTTTAAAAAAATCTGTAATATTTATCAGTATTCTCGTTATTACATATCAGATAATTTCAGGTCCATACCACGGCACTGGAGCAGAACAGGGTTGTTTCTTTATTATATGGATATAAAAGAAGTAATGTTACTTGTTCCCCCCTATTTCTCTCTCTCTCTCTCTCTCTCTCTCTCTCTCTCTCTCTCTCCTCTCTCTCTCTCTCTCTCTCTCTCTCTCTCTCTCTCTCCCTCCATCTCTCTCCCCATCCATCTCTCCTCTCTCTCTCTCATCAAATGTTTGCCGGTGATTTCATTTCACACACATGGTGTGTATATATATATATATAGATGTTGCAGTGGAACCTCACAAAGGACAACATTTTTTTTTAAAAATTAATTGTAAATAGTAAAAACAATAAATTCTACAAACTGAAAATTAAAAATGGAAAATGCACACAGTCATACCTGTTCTGATTTGGAATTAAATAGGATTACTATTATTACTACTACAACTAATAATAATAATAATAATATAATATAATAATAATAATAATAATAATAATAATAATAATAATAATAATAATAATAATAATAATAATAATAATAATCTCGTGGTTGTTGTGTCCCGTAAACACCTTAGCACTTCCTCTCTAACGATGGTGTTAGTCCACGGTTAAAAAGGGCGGAGACCGAAACAAACCAGGTGCCCGCACAGACCTAAGACTTCCAAGGCTGTTCAAGGTGTCCCCTGTTTTTAAAAACAACAACAACAACAACAACAAACCAGCCAGCCCCGACCCTGCTAAGTTCCGAGTTTGTCGTGATCCTTCTTCCAGCCACCGCCTGACGTGCAGGCCGAACGGTTCGCACGCGAGCGACTTCTCAAGGCCGTCATAATTCCAGCAGTTGGCGAGGGGTCCCGGGTGAGAGACCCTGACGCCTCTTACGACGACTTCACGACGACAGCTGCACCGGAATTGTCTCTGCAGCCGCAGCAATGCTGTCACTTTACAACAGGCCCTACTAGGTTCCTCCCAGCGCATTTTCCACCTTGAATCAAACGCGATGTCTACTTCTCCCTTTAAAACGAGCCGGTGCTTGTAAAACGATGGTCAGCTGTTGCACTGCTCTTCCGGTTTTTACTTCCTACTTTCGTTTTTGCTTCTCTAGTTTTCTTTTCTGTTGCTTCGACGAAAACCGACTCCCAGTTTTTCTCGTGAATTTTTATGGTCTAGAATTTTTGAAAAAGTAAAACGGGCCGAGAGGTGGCAGCGCAGTGAAAGAAACGAAACAATTAGAGGAAACAAACGGTACCATAATAAAACGGATTAAACGATAGAATTAGTAAGTAAACCAAAACCTGTAATATACTCTTCTAATTATTGAAAGGACAACAGCAAGGCGGTCAACCATTGGACACGCGAAACTTCTTCAAGGACAGAGATGACTTCTGTCAGCGATTGTAAATAGTGAAGTTCCTAAATACACACTATTGCTTTTTTATTAGTTTAAACTGCATGAAAATAATAATAATAATATAATAATAATAAATAATAATAATAATAATAATAATAATAATAATAATAATAATAATAATAATAATAATAATAATAATAATAATAATAATAATAATAATAATAATAATAATAATAATAATAATAATAATAATAATAATAATAATAAATAATAATAATAATAATAATAATAATATAATAATAATAATGGATAAATTGAAAAGCATTCGCGCTGCTAGATTTTGCTGTTCCGTTAGAAAAAGAAATGTATCAGTTATTAAAGCTGAGAGACTTTCGAAAAGCAAGAAGCTAGAAATAAAAATTCGATGAGAGAAATCCAGACAAACAAGCATCTTTGCCAAAGAGATAGGAGCCACTAATATTATTAAGAAGAAGATGACCAGCTTACATGAATAAGGTGTCAAGAGGGAAAGAAAAGGGGGGAGGGAGAGAGAGAGATTTAGAGATGGAGAGGAGGTAGAGAGATGGAGAGAGACATGGAGAGGGGAGAGAGAGAGAGAGAGAGATTTAGAGATGGAGAGGAGGTAGAGAGATGGAGAGAGACATGGAGAGAGGGGGAGAGAGAGAGAGAGATTTAGAGATGGAGTGGAGGTAGAGAGATGGAGAGAGGACATGGAGAGGGGGAGAGAGAAGAGAGAGATTTAGAGATGGAGGGGAGTAGAGAGATGAAGAGAGACAATGAGAAGGGGGAGAGAGAGAGAGAGAGAGAGATTTAGAGATGGAGAGGAGGTAGAGAGATGGAGAGAGACATGAGAGGGGGAGAGAGAGAGAAGAGCAGAGAGAGATTTAGAGATGGAGAGGAGGTAGAGAGATGGAGAGAGACATGGAGAGGGGGAGAGAGAGAGAGACTGAACTCGGATACATCAAAGTTGGTGAACGACAAAGCAAAGCTTCCATCAGTCACCCAACAAAACGAATTACTACTCTCTGTTCCTTTTGTTTTTCCATATTTAAACCGAAAGAAAGAAAAACAGTCATTCGTTCCGTGGCGAATAACGGAAGCCCGTTCGCCGTATAAACAAGTAGGGAGCTGGCTGCGTTTGAAATTACGAAGAAACCTGTTCTTATTTACCTTTTCATAATGCTAAGATAACCAAGCGGTGTAGGTGCCTGATAACCCCTGACCTGCTTGTCTTTCGTCAGGATACCGCAAAATTTCTCAGCAACATATATACACGTATTTGTCTTTTCTGATTCAAATCCCATTTTTGATATACGTACAGAGAGAGAGGGGTCGGACAGTAGGCGGAAGCTTCACTCATAGTATCGTCATACTGCAATTGAAGGGTTAACCATTTCAGATCCTCTAGTTTTCGGGGTTTAAAAAAGATTGTTATTGTCTTCAGCGGAGGATTAAATTCGTTATTCCCAGTTACATTATAAATTTTAATTTTACTACTTTTTGGTATAACAAAGTCAAACGCAGGTAAGTTCACCGACTGGCGTAGAGACTGAACTCTAGTAACGAAGTAAATCCCGTATTTGTCACCTCTTCTTCGGATACTTTTAAAAGAATTTTTTTTCATTTACCAGACTTCAGATAGTAAACAAACTTGCTTTTTTATATTAAATAAAAGCTCGCTTAGGTCGTTTATTAGATTGTTTTCAATACCCTAAGCATATATGTATATTTTGCATATTGGAGTTTTAAAGTAGAAATATATAATAATAATAATAATAATAATAATAATAATAATAATATAATAATAATAATAATAATAAATAAATAATAATTAATAATAATAATAATAAATAATAATAATAATAATAATAATAATAATAATAATAATAAATAATAATAATAATAATAATAATAATAATAATAATGCACAACTAGACTGATTAAAGTTATGTTTTATGAGAACAAAACAAATAGGTAGAAATAGGACAACTTTCTGTGTCCTCAGCCCACGTGGAGTTAACAGGTTGGGCTGCCCTCTGTTTCAGCAGTTTCTGTTAGTCGGTTATTACTTTTGAGCTGACAAACTTTCTTACCTTATAAGTGAGCTCTATTTTTTTGAGGGGGGGGGGAAGGTGTCTTATTAATTTACGACCCACCTGCTTATTAATCTGCTGGGCTTACCTTGTTGTCTATTCCAGCGTTTGGTTCTCTGAAAGTCGTTCCGCTGCAAAAGGAAGAATTAAAACGATTTCCCGATGAGCTCTCGGATGATACTCTCCGCAGGTTCTCTTCCTCTCATTTACAAAATCTGAAATCGTTAATGATATGAAACCATTTAGAAAGTTAAATAGAGAAATAATTTTACCTTCGTTTTTGTTTTCATTAGTCTTTTGGTAAATATATTTGTACTTATTTATCGGTTTACTGTGGCAGACATTAAATAGTCTTAAGTTAAGCCAGGTGGAAAAGTAAAAAGTAATAATAATAATTTATCATAAAATATAGACTAAAATATCAATGCTTTTATTAATGGTGACAAAAGGATTCCTTGGATATTTCCAAAGTATTTATATTTTACAATTTAATATCCCCTCAAGTAAAATCAAAATTAAAAAAAAATAATCAGTATTATATATACATGAAATATTTTGTAAATTTACCTTTATACTTTCCTGGAAAAATTCCAGATCAATTTGTAGAGTTACATTTCTGTCTTATTCTCCCGGTTATCTAAAGCTTTTATTAATGGGTTGTAAATACTACATTAAAGGTAAAAATATCAGCACCCTTAAAAATGAATAAAAACAAAGGCGAGTTCGCAGTGTAAGAATGATGCCCTTTAATATGTTAGCAGATATCAGTCTATCTTTCTGTAAGGTAAGACAAATTAGTACAGAAGAGCAGAAGAGGGTTGTGAGAAAGAGAGGAGGAGGTATGTATATATATATACCGAGAGAGAGAGAGAGAGAGAGAGAGAGGAGAGAGAGAGAGAGAGTGAGTTTGTGCATGAGAGAGAGAGGAGAGTTTGTGCATGAGAGAGAGAGGGGAGAGAGGAGAGAGAAAGAAAGTGGGTTGGTGTGAGAAAGTGATAAAGAGAGAGGGATGAGGGTGAGTGTGACATAGAGAGATAAAGAGTTTGCGTATGAGAGAGAGAATGAAATGAGTTAATGTGCGAGAAAGGAATGTGAGAGATAGAGAGAGAGAGAGAGGGGGGATTTGTAATTCGTTACTTACTTTTGTCTTCTAGTTTTTTTTATTGTTTATTAAGCAGGCTTTGTATAGACTAACAACGACAGTGAAACCATTCACTCCATCAATTTCTCGGGAATTTCGCATCCCATAGCTGCATTTTGCGAAAACTCATCTCAAGAGCGTCTGACCCCACTGCCATAAGATGTTAGAGAGTTGCCAGTAAAATAAAAAGGGGGGATTTGTATTCATTATCATTTTAAAAAGACAGAAAAAACAATACCAACTCTGCTGAGGTGCCGATTGATGTATTAATTATCTAAAAATTATTTTAAGAACTTATAAGATTGTATTAACTAATCTAGTAATTAAACAGAGTTTTGAAATACTAGCATAAATCTACGTATTTTCGTATACGGAAACCAAGCAGTTGCCAGAAGACAATTAGTAAGGTAATACATTCTGCGTACAGTGCCAACCAGATAATAATAATAATAATAATAATAATAATAATAATAATAATAATAATAATAATAATAATAATAATATAATAATAATATAATAATAATAATAATAATAATAGTAAGTAATAATATAGTAATAGTAATAATAATAATAATAATAATAATAATAATAATAATAATAATAATAATAATAATAAATAATAATAATATAATAATAATAATAATAATAATAATAATAATAATAATAATAGTTTTAGACGGCTTAAAGAAATGAAAAACAACAGCAGATACCATACGGAAGATCTGATTTGACAGGATTATAACCTAATCGACGATGGAGATGCTAGTCCATCAGAGTCAAATTCACAACAATTTTAATGATTTTGCATCTTTTAAAATTAAATAGAACTAAAGGAAGCCCTTCAAAAAGTATCCGACTATTTTTTTTTTAATGTTTTAATCCTTAAAGTTCTAATAATGCATTAAGGTGGAATTGCATGTCCGCGTGAGTTTCGTTCCCCTCCGGGCTCTCCGCTCGGCCGACTGCTGTACCTCCTGACTTAACCACCTGGTGGCCGGGTTCTGAAGCGAAACACGGCTGGTTTTTCGGTACCAAAAAAAGATTATATAGCGCGTGTGTAAATAAAGCCAAGAATATCCCATCTTGAAATAAAAGCACACACACACACACACACCACACACACACACACACAAATATGGCCACCAAATAAAAACAAGTAAATTAATGGTAAATGAATAGAATAATTTATCCGGCGACGGTGGCTTGTAAAACTGTACTCTCATCCCGCGGTATAGATGATGGTGGACTAAAACAGGGGAAAAAGAGCTCGTTGAGGCTGCAGAAACTATTTTTATACATCATTAAATTAATTCTACATCAGTAATTACTCTTGCTTACGACAAAGTGAATATAATCAGTCATCGTTCCGTACTCCACAATAATTAACAACCAATTGCTTCGGAGTGTGACGGATGCGAAAAGTACCAGGTACACTTCTAGTGTCTCGTCACTGGCATTGCATATTTCTTGGAAGAGAAGAAATTACGTGGACGATAACTTACCGGGCACTTTTCTTTTGATGCTCACTTTCAGGCCTCTCTGAAATGTGGTTGGGTTGAGTTACACTCATATTTCTACACATCTTTATTATATGTGCTTTCAATAGAAGCGCATGAGCGTCTATAGTAACCACAAAGACAGAACCTAGCACCTTAAACTTCGCCGTAATCTAGAATGTGGCGGTGAGACTGTGTACAGCGGTTCTGGCTAAATCTTGAAATATCTTACTGTTTTTCGAAATAAATTTCCCTACTTTTTACTTTTTAATTGTGATTTAACAGAAAATATCAGTCTCTTCTAAACAATTGCTTGTTTTAGGTTCTTTTGAAAGGCTAATATCTCTCTTCTCTCTCCTCTCTCTCTCTCTCTCTCTCCCTCCTCTCTCTCTCTCTCTCTCTCTCCTCTCCTGATCCATCTCTCTCCTCTCTCCCATCTCTTCTCCCATCTCTCTCCATCTCTCTCCCATCTCTCTCTCTCTTCTCTCTCTCTCTCTCTCTCTCTCTCTCTCCCTCCCTCCCTCTTTCCTCCCCCCTCCCCATCTCTCTCTGTACTGAGGTCATCCCTCTCTCTCCCTCCCTCTCTTCCTCCCCCCTCCCCATCTCTGTACTGAGGTCATCCCTCTCTCTCTCTTTCCCTCTCTCCCTCTCCTCCTCCCCATCTCTCTCTGTACTGATGTCATCTCTCTCTCTCTCATCATCTTTTCCCATCACTGTAATTTAGTGTAACAGCAGTTGAAATAACCACAAAACAAACACACTTATAAATAACTTCTTTACAATTTTGATGAAATACATTATTACTTTAACAATTTCCAATTCGCGATTATATTTCAGATGTTGTATGATGACTTCATGAAGGACCGGATGGTAAAACTAAGTGTATCTTTACAGCTCTATTGCAGTTTTGCAGTAAACGTTAGCAACGACAGACTACTGAATGGGTGGGCGGTGAACTCGCACGTGCAGAATTATTCAGACCTTCTCCACGCCATTCGTCAGCGGGAACGATCAGCTGGTGCGCTCTCGGCTGATGGTTCTGGCTGGACGCAGATATTACCCCCACCCCTCAGAAAAGCTACATTACAGCGAGCGCATGGGCTTTATTTATCATGTCCCTCTTGAAAACGGCCGGCCGGCTGTGTTACACGACCGGAAATAGAGGTGCTCTGCCACCAAGACTCGATAGATCGGGGGGTATTTACTGCCCAACAACTGGATCGGCTCAGGTGCTCTGCCACCAAGACTCGATAGATCGGGGGGTATTTACTGCCCAACAACTGGATCGGCTCAGGTGCTCTGCCACCAAGACTCGCTCCGTAGACAGTTGATCGGGGGTATTTACTGCCCAACAACTGGATCGGCTCAGGTGCTCTGCCACCAAGACTCGCTCCGTAGACAGTTGATCGGGGGTATTTACTGCCCAACAACTGGATCGGCTCAGGTGCTCTGCCACCAAGACTCGCTCCGTTGACAATAGATCGGGGGTATTTACTGCCCAACAACTGGATCGGCTCAGGTGCTCTGCCACCAAGACTCGCTCCGTAGACAGTAGATCGGGGGTATTTACTGCCCAACAACTGGATCGGCTCAGGTGCTCTGCCACCAAGACTCGCTCCGTAGACAGTAGATCGGGGGTATGTACTGCCCAACAACTGGATCGCCTCTTCATGTTCCCGCGAATTCCACCACGCGCTTCCAGAACGGAGTCAGAGAATTATCAACTGCTAATGAGCGACTAAGTGGCTGACTCGCTGATCATTGGCGACCACAGACAGCTCCCCCTGGTTAAGTCCTAATCGTCAGACTCATCAAATTTTCAGTAGGTGTAATGTCCGCCGCTTTTATCGAACAATCAATTAATTAAAGTTTCCATGGAATGAAGTAAATGTCACCTTCTGTTTCGTGTGCACACTTTATAAACAGGGCTATTTGTTCCAGTCGGAGTTATTGTTCGTATCAAGGCAAGGGAGACAACTTTAGTAATGCTAGTAAGGAAGAGGGCGTGGGATACAAAAAATATTAGAATGTATGGGAAATATATCACGGAACTTTTACAGAGGCAGGAAGAAGACGAATCTCTCTGCTCGAATTAACGGAGATCCCACAACCCACTTTCTAGCTCGTTTTGTCAAAGATGAAGGAGTTCCTTTGAGTTGTGCAGTTACAGAAACTTCTCGCGAACGAAGAGATTTACCGACTGACAGAGAAAAAGACATGCATTTAGTGTTTCAAATTATCCGCCGAGTTCGACATTAGGCAGGTGCGTTCGTTATTAGTAGTTAGACCGGGGCGAAGGGAACTACAGTTTGTTGGTCACAGTACCAGTCGTTCTATGCGGGAATTACTATACATATAAAGAGGGCGGCTGGCATAAACTATGATACATCTCTGCATCTTATCAACAAAACTACATCATAACATGTGGCTCAGAGGCATCATTTCATCGCGTTAGATAATATATTATGTCATGCTGGTTACACTATGAAATGTACACGCTTCCGTAGTCGCGATGTCACGTCATCCTTTTGATATATTGTCATATGCTATGTAATCATGCGGCATATTATCATTTAACGATCTGTCAGATAGTATGAATGATGTATTGTGGCGTAGCAATGGTGAATTGTACAATGTTATTACGATGTGTTGTGCAACAATGTTATTTTACGAATTATGCGATTATTTATATTGAGTAAACCACGGTACAGCGCCGTAACAATGTGAACCGAGTATGGAACATTACGTTTCGCTACGTTTTTATAATGTGGATACTGCAGAACACCGTGGTGAATCAACCAACCACCTCAACTATGGGACTGAACTGATTATCTACTCTTCTTATAAACTCATCTTTACCATTATTGGGGGCCCTCCGGGCACACAATAATCCTATTATATATATATATAGATATTTCTCAATACTTATTCTTTCAATCTCTAACTTTCTTTTACAAAGAAAAATCTGTTTGCATCGGATCAGTCGCTAACAAATTATTAGAGTACGATTATTAATTATTATGCCATTGCGCAAAATTTTCGGAATTCTTTTCAAAGTGTAGATGGAGAGGAGGGAGACAAAAAAACAACAAAAAAATATATGGCCGCCAGTTCGGCGTGCGGTGGTTTTGACAGTTAATTCACCCTCTTCAGTTGGCATTCAATGGTAACCAGAAAGTCGAATGGACTCGGGTCGTCAAGTTCCCACTCTTTTCGCTTCGGGCAAAATGTTATGTGGGTATTTTGTTTATCAGCACCGTTGGCAATATCTGACAAACCGGTGTCCTGATCCACAAAAGTGCAGCGGCACTTGCAAACATTTAACTATTTATTATTATTATTATTATTATTATTATTATTATTATTATTGCCTTTCTGCTGGCAGCACAGGTAAGTCAACCCGACTATAAATAACGAGCTGAAAGTAAGCAGACAGTCCGACAAAACAACAACAAACGGTTACCTGTGAAGTATATATATATATATTTTATTATTATTTACCTGCGAGGAACTGTGGTGTGGGAAAGGGGATAGTCTGTCTGTCTGTCTGTCCATCTTCTCTAAGCTGTGGAGGAAAGAACCACCACGCACCGGTGCTCGGACGTCCTCTTCACTGTCAACCGACGCGCGGGCACGTGATTCGCAGTGATCGCCAACGATTCCTGCCATATTCAGTCGACGCCTGACGCGCCTCGGCTTCCCGTGCAGGCTGCGGTGTGCATGGCGGACTAGACGACTTGCTCGACGAAAGCCACTGGTGACGGCTGTGAGGAAAGGCCATTGTGTTTCCTGGTCCGCCGTCCGTATATCGGCTGTCCGCAGTCTCCACAGAGGGCGCTCGTTCGGCCAGCTCTCTGACCCAGTGTTTTCCAGTCGACCGTCAAGTATAGCGAATCCGAAGCACTGCCGGTTTTCCTTTTTTGCGGGGGAAGAAGAGGGCATAATGGAGAAGGGATTTAGAAGGAAAAAAAAAGCCTTCAGCATTTATCGATAAACGCTTAAATTCCGCCGATTATGTGACCATCCACAAGAACACTCTTCCGCCTGTATTTGATTAGTTAAGGGGTCTCCACCCCTAACCAGTGTATTCTGGCAATACGCCGTAAGCCCGAAGAGTCTAGACAAGCGAACGCCAGTGCAGAGGTTTCTGATATGAAACCAAGAACCAAGCGTACGGCAGCACCTAAAAGAATCTGGAAGCATTGACGGAAAATGTGGACCGGGTCACCATCGATATCCTGATGAATTCCATGCTTAGATGTCTACAGGATACAAGAGGTGCTCCTATCAGATGCTAAAACTTACATTTTGGCCAGTTATTTTGCATGCACTAGAGTTTGCGAAGCGTGGTGTCTAGAAATCTTTGACTCGGTTCTTTCTGTTTCGGACTCTCGATAGGAACAAAATAAACAACCAAAACGAGGTGAAAGCGCAGCACTGCGGATAATAGGCTTCGGAAGGATCATTTAAGACGTTTTCCAAAGGGGCGGCTGTCTCATTGAAATGTTCAGTCAAACAGTGAGGCTTGTGGAAAACGACCAAAAAACAAAATGTCAATAAAGTTGGCAGCGATGAGGTCTGACTTGTCACGAGGTTGGGGATGGGACAATAATGCATGGCTTAGGTTTCTGGAAAAAGTCACTCAACATCTGGGTAAAATAGATTCCGGGGTAATTCGAAAGGCTGTCAGAAATGATTTTTTTTTTTTAAATTTAGCATCATTATTTGTAATTCATGTTTTTAATATGCTGTGCCAACGTGGGAATTTCTATTTAAGAAAAGATTTTCGAAAGCTAGAAAGGGTTCAGCTTCTAGACCGTCCCAACCTTCACCAATTTAGAGTATCTTCATCATTAGCCTACCTACAGCAGCTCTGTGGCTCAGAGCCATACCAGTGAGATGAACAGTTAAGGTATTGTCTCGCCCTCTACGAGTGATAGTGTGCGTCGAAAGTCCCTGCCAGAACTCCCAGTTTTTTTTCGGATTGGGAGGAAACCGTAGGGTGTCTGGAGAAAATCCACGTGGCCACCTAGCGAAGGAGGGCGAAACCATGTTAGGAGGGTCCACCAAACCGAGCCAGTGACACGATGACAATGTCACCAGGTGGCTATCATTCTACTAGGCAGGAAAGGAGGAAGGAAGGCCAAAAAACAGGAAAGATTAGCCAGCTAAAGACAACCCTAATACTCTTAGAATTCGGAGTTTATGGAAGGGATATGCCTAATTAATACTTTCTAATAAAATAAAATAGCATTAACAATAATATGGATAATACTATTTAGATGTCCAGTATAGAGATGTTTAATATAGAATAGAGTGTACGGCCACCCTATGTATAGAAACATGTCTTACCGTGTGTTTAAATTAATAGATTTATCAGATTTCTATTTCAGATGTTTGAAGAGATAGATGCCTGATAAATTTTTTTCAAGATAATGGCTCGACTTTTGTATTTATCTTCAGCCGTACTGAGGGGTCATATATCTATAAACGACTGCGGTTGTGCGCAAGCTTAATATTGTTTGCAGAACAATAATAAATGAGCCGGTGACAGATTTTTTTCTTTTTGATGGTGATAGTGATAATCAGTTTAAAAATTAACTCGATAAAAATTTCTTTATCCTGGAAGATGCTTCGCGTCTTCTTGTAACAACTCTCAGACTTTATCGAGTGAAGAAGAAAAAACACAACAACTGATAATACCTGGTAGAGAAGTAACTTTAAATCACTTCAAAAAGCGACCACGAACGTACTCGTCCATATGCTTGGCAACGGATGCTAACTGGATATTATGTTTTCAAAAGTTGTCGTGAACTGGGAAGAGTTTTGCCAAAGTTGCTTTTTTTTCTCCTTCCATATCTGCGATACAACTCAGTCTTTATTATACGGAAGCCGGGGGAAATCCCTCTGATTCAACGAAGACTCGACTAACATGGGTATAAACCGGATTTATTTCATCAAGATCAACAGATGCCGGATTTACGTTTCTGTTGTCTGTCAAAATAATAGTTCCAATTTGTCAAAACGAGCATCATCAGCCTCGTTGACTACTTCTAGTATGTTGTAAGAAAACTGACAGAAGCTATACATCCTTTAGAATTTCCTAATTTTGCTTCATAAAGCTGTAGTACACTTTTACTTTCGGTCCCTAATTTTAAGCTCCTTTTTTCTTTTTTTTTTTTTTGGAAACCTCACCCACAGGGAGACCTGATTTTTTCTCCAGAGAATCAAGATACGGCTCTAATTTTCACGTAAATGTCAATGTGCTGGATGCTGTCATTTTGGCATTTAGGCCTTGCTGTTTTATCGCCAAATTGGTAATTTCTCAATGCTGGCTGATACGGAATGGCACAACAGCAAAGGTACTTGCCAGAGGAATTGGTACGCTGGAGATTGGAGCAACTCAATCTAATGTACTAGGTCAGCTTATTATAAGATGGAGCATCAAGACAGGTTTAAGATACAGCCATTTGAACCCGAACTACATCGAGCCTGGGTAACCTGGAGCAGGAGGCAGTCATCTGTATGGCGTAACAAGCTCATTCTCCAGAGCAGAATCCGATCAAACAGGTGTGGAACGTGGCTCAGGACGGCACCGCCAGCCGTCCTGTGCTACCACAGACTTTGCAAGAACTGGGTGACGACCTCGTAGGGGAATGGGACAGTCTGGACCAGATCATCGCTCAAAGACTTGTCAGTAGCATGAGATGCCGGTACCAGCTTATCATTCATGCTAGACATTCTCGCACAAGATAACGAATGAATTTCTGAACAGAAATTCGCCAGTTTAACGCAAAAAAAAAGAGACAAATTTTGCATTCGATCTCGATAACTGAAAATCTCTGTTTTTTGGCGGGTGCCTTTATTGACCTGCTGTGACGTCATCATTTAATGATACAGCTTGTCATTCACGAGCATTAATCTCCTTAAAGTACAGTTTATACACGTACCAACTTTACTCTCATTTTGGCACCTATGATAGCGTACACGTCAAAATTAGTTAATTATTCTTCTTGTTCTAAAAGAACGACGAAAAGCATGTCGACAACATCGAACCGTTATTCTTAGAACCGGAAATTCGCATATTTGAGCCGTTGTTTCGTAGTAGGTGCATGGAAAACGGCTTTGCCACTGGAGGAAAAAGTTTTTTAAACTGTTTTCGTTGTTGGAGGGGGTGTCTACTGGTGATAAAGCGATCCGAAAATATTTAATCAAGCAGCACCGACTGACGACGACATGTCTGCTCAACCTGTTTGGCGGACAGACGTGTAATTGAGTTAAAGACTGGATTATGTCATTCTGGTCTTTCAATCCACCAACACAGCCACGACCGAAGACGTACAAAACACCTGTTTCACGCTGTCTCATCAATCAAATCTACATAATCCGGCGTGCGGAATAAGAACGCCCAGTGGTGGTAGCGGGTTCGAATACGTTAGAGAGAAACACTGTTGACTTAGATTGATTTCTCGGTGATTTCGAGTCAGGTGATAAGAAGAAAAGAAAAGGGTGGGTGGGGGCTCTTATCTCGCGCTTGCAAATGGATATTTTTAATAACGGTCAAAAGGATTCTTTCTTTTAAGAGAAGGCTGTTTATTGGCCGGCTGGGTGGGGATTCGGTCCTCATCGACAGCTCGAGTCGGTCTGTTGCCTTGAAGGTATCCATCCGTCCGCTCGTTAATCGTGTCCAGTTTATATTTTCAGTGTAACAACCCCCCACCCAGGTATTCAGCTCGCAAACGTGCTCAGGGTAGAATCTGTTTGACAAGTGCTCGGTCAACAGGCGACCCGGTGTTTCATTCTGTAGCCTTGCCGTCTTCTTTGTGGGTAGACGGCTTTTTGCTGTTGCTGTTGTTGTTGTTTTAGAATGAGACTTGATCATTATTATCAAGGGATCTTTGTATATTAAAAAAACAGCAGTAATCAGAGCAACTTAGATGCGGCGATTTAAAAAATAAAAAAATATGGTATAAAACGTCCCAACACCAGTCCGCAACCCGGCCTCGGGTGTTTCAAAGTCTTTGGATAAAAACCGAAACATACTGGTGGGGGTAGAGAAGATGGAGCGTTAGTTTGAGTATTTCCCCCCCCCCCGGCCACCTTATTGATAGTAGCTATGCTAACTAATGAACCTACGTTTCGGTAGTCTTTCCCCTGGCCCAGTCGTCAGGACTCGGCTCGGTTTATCCTGCAGGCTAAAGCATTGGTTGGACAATTAGCAGACAAAGGGATTACTTTAAGTCGTTTGTACGGTTCTTCAAACAGAACCGTCTGTTGCAGCTTAACGTCAGTACCTCTATTGAATTTAACAGAGGTTTTACGTAAAGTTGTCATTTCCTTTACACTGTTTTTATTCCGACGAGTCTTTACTATTGGAAATTTAGTATTAAATGTATAATTACCTGTAATTATTGTGTAATCTAATTGTCGGGAATAGTAATCAACAATACAGTTTCTTTTTCTCTCCTTCACCTAAGTCTAAACATCAAATCCTTTCTACTGCTCTTCTCAGTTACTGGATGTTGCCAGCCTATGCGATTTACTTCCATTTAGTTTATATAGTGGTAGAAAATCATTACGGCTTACACCCGTCTCCAACAGCACTTACTTTCAAGCCAGGCTGAGTCCACCCTCGGCTGTCTTGGTTATTCTAGAGTGTGGCTTGGAGTTTTTTTTTTAAAATTATGAAAACAAAATGGCGTCATGAGGTAGCCGACCGTACAGAGTTATCATCACCCTCATTTCACACACACACACACACACACACACACACACACACACACACCACACACACAACAGCAAATATAAAAGGTGAATAAAGTAGACACTCCGTGACTACCTGTCGAAAATAACATCTTTTTTTCTTCTTCTTTAATTATCCAATCAGCTGACTTCTATGTTCCACCTGTAGGAGTGCAGAACGCGGCGAGAACATTCAGCGTATCTAAGGCGTCTAATTGCCGCTAGAGGGAGCCGATGCTGAAAGCATCTGAAGTGAGATTTTCCAAATGGGCGCCGACAAGTTTAAGTCAACACGATAACCAAATTCTAATCACAACTGGTGAATTTAGTCTCTGCCTTCTCCCGCGCGATGTTGGAACGGATTTTTTTTTTTATTATTATCAATCCTCCATGTTATTTGTTTATTTTGTTCGGCATTCTTAAACTTGCATTTGAGTTGACTTAATCGTTTCACTTACAGTTTGTTTTAACTATTTTCGTATTAGGAGAGCGAGATCAAAGAGCGAAGTCTCACGTTTGACTGATTTTTGGAGGTTCGGAACTGTTCTCCCCCCCCCCCCTTTGCCGTCCTTACCCTGCCTGCTGTAATCCGACCAACGTTCGATCCAGCTCTGTGGCCGTAGAGGAAAGCGAGACGACAAAAAAAAAAAAAAAGAAGTTTCAGATGACTTTTGCGTTATCTGTCGGTCAGACGAGCGAAACGCGAGCAGGTCGTAGCTGTCAGATGGCACGGCCCCTCTTCTTTCCCTTTCATTTCGTAGTAAGCCCGTACACGTCGCGAGATTAAAGTCTCAGCTCTAATCAAAACATTTTGAGTGCCACCTTCAAGATAAACATCTTTAATGAAGTTTGACATGTATAGCCCCCCCTCCTTTTTTTTTCTTTACTGGACTGACTCCAAGATCCGACACTTTACTCTTCTCACTAATAGTTTTATTATATTCAAAAGAAAAAAGAAAAAAAAATCCTTTCTCATTTTAACTATTACATTTTTTGTTTGTTTGCCTTTCAACACAGGTAGTCAAGCGGTACCTTAAAGGAAATCTTAATGGCTTCACGATACAACTTTACAGACTCGTGATTCTGACATATTTTATCAGCTTGTTTAATAAGTAAAGGGAGGCAACCGTTGCGCAAATTATCAAAAATAACTGGATGTATTGCAGCAGATACACTTTAGAACCGGACGTATCAACGCGGGTGATACTTTAAGACGAGAACTTGGGAAACTATTAATAGTTAACATAAACAAGTAGCAAACTAAATTAAAGTTGTTTTCAACAATTTGTTTTTAATTAATACAATTTTTTTTTCAAAATAATATCAAAAGTTTTAAACGAACATTTTTTGGTTTAAGTCAGACGTTATAATCAGAAAAAACGAATCTGTGAACAAAAGAAAAGGGAAATATCAATGTTTAGCAAAACCAAAATAAAATCAGAGACATTTCAATTGAGTGATTGATATTAAAGAATGAATTTAGCAGCTTTCCATTGCTTAATCATTTCTTCAGCTACACGGACCTCTGCCTCTTTGTCTATCTTCTCTGCTTTTTATCAACGTGAGAGTGGAGAGAAAGCGAACTGCACTCAGCCAACCTCACGGCGTCACGCGCCAGTTTGATACGTTCCGCATTGAAAAACAAAAACAAAAATCTTTTAGTCGAACCCTTCTTTGGTTTCGCTGGAATTCCGGACATTGAAACTGTTACCAGTCAAGCGAATTAGCTCATCCTAGCAACGTAATCCTTTTGGCTGTCTTCATAGCTATCCGGGTTAACCTTCCGAAACCTTGTGTCATTGCATTTCTATAACGTGTATTTGTTTTACTCTCGCCGCTTCGCGCGCTAATTGCTATTTTTACAAGCTTCTAGAACGGAGGGAGGGAAGAAGAAGAAGAAGAAGAAAGAGAGAAAGAATAGAAGAAGATGAGAAGAGACAGAGATGAGAGGGAGAAGAGAGACAGAGAGAAGAGAGGAGAGAGAGAGCAGATGACGATATGACGTCAGTACAGAGAGAGATGCGGAGAGAGGGGAGGGAGAGAGAGAGAGGAGAGAGGGGAGAGAGCGAGAGAGAGAGAGAGGAGAGAGAGAGAGAGAAATGACGATGTGTGACGTCAGTACAGAGAGGAAGATGACGAGAGATGAGACAGAGCGAGAGGAGAGAGAGAGGAGAGAGATGACGATATGACGTCAGTACAGAGAGAGAGAGATACAGATGCGATATGAGTCAGTAGAGAGAGATACGGAGAGAGGGAGACGGGAGAGAGAGAGAGAGATGGAGAGAGAGAGAGATGAGAGAGAGAGAGAGAGAGAGAGAGAGATGACGATATCATATCAGTACAGATAGATAGAGAGATGGAGATGGAGGAAGGGTTGAATTTATGCCTGCAGCTCTGGTGTAGAGGTCCCCTAAATTGGGCGTAAGTGAAAAGTCCACTGGTCAGGTTCCAGAGGCCGTCGCCACTGCTGCTGTTAGTCCGTAGATCAAACGTTTGTTGTTTGTTTTGATTTGCTGTTTAAACTTAATCCCGGAAGGGGGCGCGGGTTACAGCTGACGTTAGGATAAACAGCTTGTCAAATAGCGGTGCTCGAATCAAGAGTGCAACCAGAAACTGGATATATTACCTGAATACACTGTGGAAAAAAACAGAGCAGTAAATAATAGCACGTGTTGTTTTCGGCGCTGTTCTGTTCGGGAGTTTAAAAGATATACCGTCTTACGGACACCGTGATTTAGTGTGACATTGCAGCACCACATCGTGGTTCTGACGAGCAGCTGTAAACGTCTTCTGGCGCCAGTGCGTCGACATCCCGACCATTGTCGGGTCTGACACACGCTCTAGGTTATACGGTTTCGACGAAAAATCCAATCAGAAAACGTGCCACCATCGCGCATTTACCGTCAAATTACAGCACTCTAACGCGTGTTTTACTGTTTGTTCGTCATACAGAGATTTCCTCACTGCTTCCCCAGGAATGGATGCCTTCAGCGGGTTGTCGTTAATTTCGAGCATTCGGCATGAACAAAAAGCACGAACGGAATGTCGCCACCAGAGCAGATGTTGTACTTTTCGAGCTTTCCATCGCCATTGCAATAGAATTATCGCCCTTTCCGGAAGAACTCTTTCCCTCGCCGCGCCCGGGATGTTGCTAATGGGGACTGCTGTATCCTACGAGGAAGATTTCGAACTAGCGTCAGCATCCGGCTTAACTCAACAGGTTTAGTTAGCGCTCTGGCACTCTAAAGATACAGTTGTCTTTTTTTTATTTTAAATCCTATTTATTTCAAGATTCATGGTATTTCTCCTGTAAGCAAACGACCTGCAGCAACAACACCGATAAGTATAATCATGTAGTCACGTGTCCAATGCCATAATGTCAGAAAATGTATATACAGAACATAAAATAGATTCACGTCGAAGCCTTGATCACGCATCATCCAGATATATTCCTCTTCGTTTTAATAGCCGATCCCACAATTACGGCTGCTAGTGAGCAGAACGCTCCTTAAGGCCAAGGCCGATTAGAAGAGTCGGAAGGTCGGACGCTTAGTTGTAAAGGTGGGATCCACCATCGTAGAAGGGTACTCGCTGGCCGAAGGCGCGGATATGGAGTAGAACTCAGTGTCAAAACCATACCTTGGCGAATAAAGTAATTCAGAGCAACAAATAAATAGATGAAAATTATTCCCCCCCCCAGTCAATTGTTTATAAATCAGACTAAGTGTCAGTATTGTATTCATATCTTCATCGACGTGTGCGCAACAGCGGCTCGACGAACGTCTCTCAACCACGAGGAGGACTCGACGGAGAACGGGCCACTTGTCTTTACCGGATGCGATGCCATTGAAAGAGCCTCGTTCGGAAGTCCAACTCGCTCAACAACAACAACAACAACAACAACAACAACAGCGTCGGTCAGATGTACCACCGTGAAAATCCGAATTTAGTTCCTGGGAAAATGCGGAACGGCCGCAGACTTTTCGCAGGCTGGTGCCTTCGATAGATATTTTTTTTTTTTCTGAAATAGAGTTAAAATACTAATAATAATTTTCCACATTTCTGGTGTTTTACTGCCGTTCATAAAACCTTTGCGAAGTATTGTGTATTCTTCATACCGTGCGCAATTCAACACAGCCTCTGAAAGATCGTGTTATTAACTCGCAGCGACAGCCCCCCCCAATTATTATAATGAGTTTCCTAGTGATGCGTTACATCACAGACTGGTACAGGTTAAGAGACTAATCCTTCTCATTTCAAGAAGTAGCACTATATGTTGTAGTTGATCGTGTTGTTTAAGTTTGCTCTCGATCGATCTTTCATCGATCTAACGAAGTCTGTGAAATATGTCTGTAATCTACGCTATTTTGGGATTCCGGAAAAAAGGCAAGCTGCTAGAATGTTGTTCTAAACGGAGGTTGATGAGTTAAAAAGAAGCAGAAGACATCTGCTCATTGACTATTTATTTAAAAACAAAGTTTCAGTCTCACGGCTACCGCTTCGAAACGTTGGAAAACTATGGCAATCGCGATCACCGATTTGTTATAATACGACCTTTCGAGGTAGAATCTTGCCGACTATTCATTCTCTTCGCAAAACATCTTCTTTCGGTTGAAAATGTCAAAAGTAGCAACAATGCCTAAAAGAAAAAACAGAAGGAAGATTCTCAGAGGTAAATCTTGGCTTAAAGAATACTATGTATAAATTCATCAATAGAAAACTGACGACACTGGACGCGACAGGCAGAAGTAATTAAAGAATTAACGTTTATTTTTAGTTAAACCCGTTCTCTGCTGAAGTCTAGTACAGAGCAGTACAGAATTCCAGTATCAGTAAAGGGGTTAAAGTTGTCCCTACCTACCTGGGCAGCTTTCCCTCCTCGATCGACGAAATCCACTTACCAGTTTATCATCGACGTAGTTGTTGTTTTTTTTCATTTTTTAAATCTAACATTTACTTGTTTGTACTTTCAATCTTCTTCCAAGACCTCGACACGGATGACAGCCAGCCGTACACGGACAATGAGAGCGTGGGCGAGGAAGAAGAGAGGCTGGACACGGAGGGGTTACAAAGGGAAAACACGAGCGTGGTCTCTGCGCAGTCTCAAAAGAAGACGGTCGCGCAGATTATGAGAGATAAGAAGAAACAAACAGCGCTGACATTACAATGGTAGGTGAGCCATTTTTTTTTTTTAGATGTCGCTAGCGACCTTATGAAAAGTGCACCTTTAATTTTCTTTTGCTGCTGCTAATTAAAGGAAAATACTTTCATTAGCAGCAGTTATACCAACTGGTTTGAAGGCTTTCTTTTCCCCTTTTTTTTTCGCTATTTTTCTGGTGCTCACGTCGCCCGCTAATAAAAATATTTTTATAAAGTCGAATAATCTAACAGCTCATCTTTAATTTTGAGAAAATTGCATTCAGTTTAAACTTTTGATGCTTTTCGAATATGTGGAGGTCTCGTGTCATAGAGAATAGGAGGAACTACTTAATGTGCGTCAGATCTGTGCCTGACTGAGATGTGGGATCGCTACTTCCGTTCTCATTTCGATAGCGCGCGAAATCACGAGATGACAGCCTGGAAAGTGTGGACAGATTGGATACTTTTTAAAATCCATTACTTGTTTCTTTCATATGAATCTGATAGTTTATTATTAATAACTTTTGGAAACTGAACCATAAGCAGTATTTCTATACGTCAGAAGCCTGTGGTCACCGCTTTTTTTAATAATTCACCTTTCGGTACTGGTTTGTCTCCTATTGCATCATTAGGTACGTGTTTGTTTGTGTAAATACATAGATGAAGACGAGCGATTTCGATTGGAAATAGGAATTCGTAAAACAAATTATTATTTATTTCTTTTTAGCTATGAAAGTGTTTTTACCCTTCACTCAAAAGTAGTCAGGTTGGTGTAAAGCGGTAATTAGCTTCCGAAGGTCATAATGTACTGCTTGCTGCTCGGTGTCCGAAAAGACGCATCTCCTCCTCGTGGGTTTTCCTTCATTTGTCACACTCAGCCTGGTAGTAAATTTTAGAGTTGTTTAGAGATACATTTAAAAGTCTTGCACGCTGCATACAATGCTTTAACTCTAGGTATAATAAAAGACTGTATTAATACGTTATTTCACAATAATATACTACTTACAAAGCCGAGTGATCGATGAAGCAGTGTCTCCGCTCGCGCTCTCTCTCTCTCTCTCTCTCTCTCTCTCTCTCTCTCTCTCTCTCTCGCTCTCTCTCTCTCGTCTCTCTCCATCTCCCCCCTCTCTCCTCGCGCCCATCTCCAGCTCCTCCCCGCTCGCTCCGTCTCTCTCCATCTCCATCTCCTCCCACCTCTCTCTCTCTCCTCTTCGCTCTCTTCTCTCTCGAGCTCTCTCTCTCTCTCTCTCCATCGCCATCTCCCCCCTCTCGCTCTCTCTCTTCTCTCTCTCCATCTCTCTCCATCTCTCTCTCTCTCTCTCTCTCTCTCGCGTCTCTCGCTCTCTCTCCACTCCATCTCCCCCTCTCTCATCTCTCTCTCTCTCTCTCTCCATCTCTCTCCATCTCTCTCCATCTCGCTCTCTCTCTCTCTCTCTCCTCTCTCTCTCTCTCTCTCCATCTCCATCTCTCTCTCTCTCTCCCTCGCTCTCTCTCTCTCTCTCCATCTCTATCGATCTCTCTCTCCATCTCCATCTCTCTCTCTCTCTCTCTCTCTCTCTCCATCTCTCTCTCTCTCTCTCTCCATCTCTCTCCATCTCTATCTATCTCTCTCTCTCTCCATCTCCATCTCTCTCTCGCTCTCTCTCTCCATCTCTCTCCATCTCTATCTCTCTCTCTCTCTCCTCTTCTCTCTCTCTCTCTCTCTCTCTCTCTCTCGTAACTAGATCGATAATATGTACTGTTGAAAAACGCTTTAATGTTCCAGCAAATACGACCTAATTCAATTAGTTTTCGATTAAATGGCGGTAAATGTCGTACACAGATGACCTGTAAAGACGGCCTACCTATGTTAGTAGATGATATTTATTTTACTATGTGAAAGATCACTGTTTCTACAGCGTGTGTGTGTGTGTGTGTGTCCCTAACAGTTTTATCAGGGTAATGAAGAAGCTAGAGAACCTATCGCAAGATTCTTCGGTATCCCGGCTTGACAAGGCGTTCTGTCGCTGGTGTTTGTCTTCACAGCTGCTCCGTTCCTGTTTATGGTCCTAATCTGGTCGTACGACGATAGGCCAGCTCGGTCAGCAACGGTCAGCCGGTACGCGCCTGGTGGAGAGGAGAAGATGTCTGAAGCAGCCGGCGTTTGCACAGTCAAAGAGATAGTGACCAAATCCGTCCTTTATAAATTGCGTTGTTTTAAAACCGAGAAAATGTTAATCCGCTCGGTTCGAGGGGTTTCTGTCGTGGTGTCAGCCAGTGCGGCCAGGCACCTAAGTGGCAATTGCATGGAAAGTTTGCCGTTTCCAGAACTTATTCCTTCAAGATCATCGACGGCAAGAGGCAGAGACTAGTTATCGGTAAATATTCAACGGCCTCTATATGTACGCCGGCCGCCGTAGTTGCAGGTCTCATCAGTTAGTTGGACTAACCCTTTAATCCTAAGATCGACGCTTATCTTTTTTTTTCTCTTAGTATCTTTCTCCCTGTAGCGAGATACAGCGGGGATGCTTCGCGAAACCGCTTCGCCGTCCGTCCATACCCCGTCGCGACGAAGGCGTCTCTTGTTTCGGCGGAATTTCTATTTGCTTCTTAGCATCAGTTGGCGCACAAAGACGAGCGCCTGGGGTGTCCCGGCCTGTGCCGAAGAAGGCTGTTTCCAAGCAGAGACTCGTTTTCTCTTGGAGAGGGGAGGAGAGGACTCGAGATGGTAGTTTGAACCCGAAGTCTCCACCCCCAACCCTGCTCGTAACCATACGCGTTAAGGTGATCTAATCGAGCTCTTCGAAGTTAGCCCAAAGCGGATTCCACACCAGCAATTCCACGGACGTGATGGACCAGTTCTTCAGACGGCTGCCTTGTTCTGCTGATCTCAATGTCTGATGGTTGGCCCGGCTGCAACTTGTCGGACTGTTCGTTTTATTTCGGCAGAGGCGGTAAAAGTCAGCCCCGCCCAATAACGGACGGCACCGCGATGTCCAGTCTGTAGGTACTCGCCAGATCCGACATCAACATCGACCTTCCGCTCGTTACTTAGTGCGAGTTCTTCGTAACAACCGGACACACCGCCGTCCCATTCTCTGCGACGGCGCTGTCGCGTCGTAGCTACGACATCAGTTCTAGAATTAACCGAACAGCCCTCGTAACATGGGCAATCAGTTTATTAACGCGTCTAGGTGCACGTGTTACCGTATGACAGTTAAAATATAAACAAGTAAAACGTTTATTATCGATCTGTTATTACAGAAAAAAAAATAAAACTACTTTGATTGAAGTTTCGTTTTGCATGCCTGATCAATTATATTATCGGTGAGTCCGTACTTATGACGGCTATCGTATATTGTTTTTGTCTGCATAATAGGATAACTGTCGGCGTGTAAGTCGGGGGGAAGAGAAAGAACATCCTCTTTACCCCATTAGAATTTTTACAATATATAGAACACAAGGACAGATTCGCGTTCCTTGTACTTCTAGTATTGGTAAGTAAGTTTCTATTAACGTTGTCTTCTTACAGCGCTGTTGCCTACAGATACCGCCGAATGCGCTCACAGACGGAGGTCTTGCTGTACATAATGTCGCAGCTGAAATATTTAGAAAGAAAGCGTAATTATGAATGGCCGTTTAAAGGCTAGACAATCGTGTCACTATTCCAAGAGCTTGCGTGTTCCGCTTCTGTGCCCTTACGACTTCTCTGTATGCTAAAACGAGGCCCGATCATATACCGAAGTTCCGCCAAGATCAGGGGCTTGTCCGAAATCTTTTATTTTAAGAATTTATGTAATTCCCAGAGTAATTAGTCATCGCGCCAATAGGCTTAATTAATTTGTTTAGAGAACTCTGAAGAGTGAGCTGGTAAACATGACTACACGGAAACAGTTAAAATCCTTGCAAATACTGTTAAGACATCCGCGAAAACGTTCAGTCGTGATGCCATTAGACAAAATTAACTTAAAAGTACTTATTACGTATACATATAAAGCTACTTAAAGTGTGCAAATGTCACTTACACGTGCATTATTTGTTGCCATCCTTGCAGTAAATTAATATTTAAGATATATTTTCGACTGTCCGAAAAAATTAATCATAACGTCGGAAGTTCCTTCAGCGCAGTTTGTCGTCACAGACGAAGGATTTATATTAGAATTTCGTGAATAATAATTAATTTGGTACGTGTTACGTTCGCTCAGGGTGTTCTCGAGCTACGCTTAGATCTTATTTCGGATTGTTGAAGACGCACTCGCCCCCTCTGACACATGCAATCTTCGCAAACAATACTGATGAGGTAGACTCCGTCTAAATCACGTCGACACGTGCCACCGCTCGGAGCATTAGTGAAGTGCACTCACCGCTTAGTTAACCCGATACCTGCCGGTGTCCTTTCTTTTTCTTTTTTTCCCTAGCAGTATTACCCGTTTTTTTTTTTTTAGGCTGTCTGTATGTACACGTCCCAGATTTTCAGTGTTGTTCTTTCTTTTTGTCGTTGTTGGGGGTGGGATCAACTCTTTGAGGGACAGTTCCTTTAACCCTTTAAGGAGGAGTTCGCCTGTCTGTTTACGGAGAGGAGCGCATGGCGGTGATCGTGACAGGGTGATTTTTTTTTTTAAGCTTCCCGCGGCTCGTGAAGCCTTGATAGGGAGTTACGCTGCCGGGACCAACCCTCCCCAACCCCCTACCATCACGTAAAAAGATCGGCGCTCTCCAAAAAGTTTAATTCCATCCGCCATTCCCCCCCCCAAACAGGATAACCGGAGATATCATCCCACCGGATTACGTTTTCTCGGCTAATTATCACTCTCCGCTTTCGTTTATTTAAAGTTTCAACACTCGCCGTGGCCCCGCGGAATTTTATGGTGTGGAGGGGGCAGCCAAAGAACTAAACATCTAAATAAGTCTGAAAAAAAAGAAGAAATCTTATAAGTTTGTTTTTCTTGCAGTGTTTAGCCAGGACGTCGCGTGACCTGCCACATGAAAAGCAATGGACCGATTGTCTCAAACCGAGCCCGATCTAATTTCCTAGTTCTTTCCTCTCCTTTCTATTTTTTTTCCTCCTTTTTTTGGTAATTTCATCGCGCTGCTGGTAAACGTTCCATCTCTAAGCTTCGTCCGTCGGCTCGGAAGAAATCGTAATTGATTTCGAAACGAGCCGATACATTTCTGGAAAGACTCCTCTTTCCAATCGTTTGTTTAAACAAAGGATACGCGGTGTATTGATCGCAGGACGACGAGGGGCCGCTCTCCCCGACTCAGTTAATGTTATTTGCTTTTCGTCGGAATCTCCACGAAAAGAAAGTTGGGGGAGGGGAGGGAAACAAAACAAAAAACTGTAATATAATTTATTGCAGAGTATTGACTCGAAATCCTTCCGAATGATCGCTTGATTTCGATGATATCAGAGCGCAGATTTTAGCCAAAGTCTTCCCAGCCATTTTTTTCTTCTTCTTCTTCTTCAAAAAGTGGTTTTCCTGAGATTCTGGAATTACCATCTTGTAGTAAATTACGTTTTAAAGTGTTCTTTGTCCAGATGATCGTCCGAAGTTTGTCTAGTGGATTACTAAGAATTAACATATTTGAACGAAATGTATCAATTGGGAGGGGCGTTTTTTAAAGATAACCTCTCAAAAACTGGTTCAAAGTACTTTATTATACATTTAAGAAAACAATTTAAAAATCGATGCCCACCTACTATGGACTGTGGTTTAAAGTTGCGATTATTAATTCCCACCCCCGCATTTAGATTCTCATTTATTTAAATATTTCTTTTATCTGCGAAGAAAAATACCAGTCGCTAACCGGATTCGTTTCGATTCGATGGCCGACGCGAACTTTCATAACTGCCAAAATTAGTCCGATATCCGCGACGAGGTTTAGTTTCGTAAAAACTATTTTATTATAAAATTATCACAAAAAGAAACAAAAAAAAAAATGGAATGATAATTTTTTTTCTTTTTTTTCGAAGTTTTGCGAACGATTTACTTCCTTCCATAATTATAACAACAACAAAAAAGAGGAGAGCGGTCGGTGTCGTCTGCCGAGAAGATTGGCTCGAAGAGATAGCGTTTTAAAAACACATCTTGTTGACACGAAAGCTGGAGCTCACAGGTGTAGACAGGTCGGGGCTGGGGGTCTCTCGACAGGAGCTCGTCGATTTATCACGCCGCTAGCTCTCTCTCTCTCCCTCTCTCCCTCTCGTCGTCCTCCGGCCGCTTATCAGCGCCTCGCCAGGCGATGGGGACACCGCAAAAGTATCCCGGGCTCTCAGCCCCACGGCGGGAAAACATCTGTGCGGCGGCGAGAGGGAGCGGCCCTCTCCTAACAATTGAGCAAGGAAGCCACTATTATATATATAGAGAGAGAGAGAGCTACATGGCGTGTCCACGGTTTACAACTTCTTCCATAGGAGAGTGCGGCGCCGCCGGTCGGTCTTTTGTGGTGGGCTCGATGATAGGCGGCGCTGCAGAGTTTCCAGGGAAACCGAAGTTTTGTACTCCGGTTCCAAAAGCGGCGGTACTTCGGTGACGCAAGCAGTTACTTTCCCTTCGTTCGTGTGCCGTTCACCTGGCGGCGGTTAGTCCGGGTCTCGATCTCCCCGCACACCCTGCGCGCGCGCCGGCCGGGGAGAACGCGGGAAACTCGCCCCTTCGGCGGGGGGGGGGGTGATACCACCGGTTAGCGGCTCCAACCCAATCTTGCATAAATTATTTTAAAAAGGGGTAATTAACTTAGACGGCAGAAATCTAGGAATGTCGGAGCTCGCGATGATCGCGGCGCGACCAAATAGGTTATCGACACAAGTGTCGTCTGCTCGTAGGTTTAGAAAGTAACGCGGCCTACACGTGATAAATCCCCCCCCACTCACAAGCGGATTCACGTGGTGTAACCATGTGACATCACGCGACGACATCCCCCCGCCCACCCAACACTCCGACCTTCACCCCCTCGTGTTTATAAAAATGGCGGCAGTTGTACAGTAAAATCCACAGACACGATACACAGACAGTGGGGCAGTAAAGGGGTGGGGGTCGTACCTCGCTGTGTGGATGAAAGGAGAAAGGAGGGGCATCCGCAGACCCAGCAACATTTCCCGGAAGCCAGGAATGCTCAGAAACCATCAAGAAATCGACTTCTTGCAGAATCTCGGGCCGAGCGCCCGTTTTTTTTTGTTGTTGTTGTTTTTTTTCCGTCTCCTTTAGAGTAAGGGGTCGTCGGTCGCTATGGGGGGAGGGACCACCTGGGCAGGGGGGCCGGCGGTTGTTACAAAAGTGAGAGGATTTTAATGGCAGGGGTACTTGGAAGGGTTGCGGCGCGATTTTGCTGGTAGCGTTGTTAAGCTTGGAGGCGGGAACGGCACTCTCGGTCACCGTGTAAGGTCGCCCGCCCAGCCAGAGTTACGAGGGTACGCCGTCTGTTTTGGCCTCTTCATCAACAAATGGCAGCAGGGTTCGTGTTGCAAAACCGATAATTCCAGGCCGGACAGGGCTAGGGGTCGAAACCGAGTTTATGTTTCCATGACCGACATCGCCCCCACGGTGGACTGGCCAGCTGTGTCTCCGGATCTTTCCTTTTCATCCGTTTCAGCATCTCTGCGACGTCCTTGTTAGACACGTAGGGCTCAGAACACACACACACACACACACACACACCCCCCTCCTCTACAAAGCCTGCGTGAGTTTGGGCGTAGCCCTGATTCAGGGAGAATTAGCCATCACCAGGTGTGGTGCCAGAACGGTCTCATTCCAAGCATGCACACAGTCCCGGATAGCCGCGCCGCCCCTATGCCAGTCACGTGGTATTAGATTTGCGGGGTTCTTCTTGCGCATTGTTTCACAATGAAATCCGCGAACTAATTTAACTGAGGAATAAATTGTTTGTTGTTGTTTTTTTTTGGTGAAAATTTCAGTCGCTTCGTGTATTTGTTTACAAGTGAAACTAGATATAAGACATCGCATTGAAACGTCCTTGTGGCCAGTGGCAGATAATAGCTTGTTGGGGGGGTGGATTTTGTCACAGGGAAGTGTACAAAAATACTTAGAAGTTATTTAAGAGAAATAAGATTTAATTAGAATTAAACAATTAAATGCAAATGGCGTCGTCTTTAACTGTCTGTGTCCTATCCGACACGAAAAGTTAAATTAGCTAATCAAAATATCACCAGGAGTCCAACTGTTTGCCCCAAGTAGCTATTAACAAAGAAACATAAAGCCATTGCGATTTAATTATTGCGCTGAATTCGGCACCCAGTGGTTCATGCGCCGACATCGAGTAGTATCTGCCGCGAGGCAAAAGTAGGGGGGGGAACCCATACCGACCTAATGGATGATCGAATGCAAAAATTAAACGTGAAACTCACACCAGATGGCGCTCCGGTCTCCCACACGAATGCGAGCAGAAGTCAGGCGTTTAGATGACAAACTGCTTGGTCTTCGTGGGGTGTAACCAATAAAATGACTCAACATGGCGGCTAACTTAGAATCCTTTGCAAGGTAAACAGTCTCACAAGTTAAACATTAATCTGGTTCATTCTGCTGGGTGGGTCATATGAATCGTGTCTGTGTCTTTTCAAGGGCGCTCTGAAACATCTGGACAGAAAATTAAAATCCCATGACAGGCGAGAGATAAATTGGCGGCAAGCGTGGGTGAGACAATGGAAAGGAAGGGGGGGGGGATATTTAAAGATAAAAAAAAAAGAAGAAGAAGAAGAAGAGAGAAATAAAAGCTACTACGATCAGGACACCTGGTTAAAGGAAAAGGGGGGAAAAAGTGGGGGGAAAAGCAAATAGTGTTAGAATGTACATAGCTGTTCAGCTTACAGAGTTCATGGTTTCAGTCAATTATTTATCAATCGGTGTTTAATGTTTAACTTTCAATTTACACTAAACCCAAGTAACTTTGAGGAAACTGGTCATCCGGTTGTTTCGCCGAAGTTTTTAACTAAGATGTTAAGGCAAATAAAAATTTTTATTTTTAAATTACCTAAAACTCTGTGTAGAAAACCAATATATAAATATATAGTTTATCCTTTTCTTGCTTTTCTTGCTTTTCTAGTAGTATTGTGTGTGTGTGTGTGTGTGTGTGTGTGTGTGTGTGTAGGAGGATCAAGTGGAGACAACTCATAAAGAATTTCGTGGGCGCTTCTGATTGGTTAAACGATTGCGAAAAATGAGCCAGAGCTCTCTTACTCTGAAAGTGTAATATGAATTAGTTTTATCTACTTGTGAGCTCCAAGCTTTTCTTTTCGGGGGTGGGAAAGATCGCCTCGATGTATCATACGACAGTAGATTTACTTGCGTCCGCATCGCCGGCCATCACTGATGAGCGCAGATCGCTACCACGGTCCTCGCGTCGTTTAAAATAAGTTTACGAAAAGATGTTTCATCCGCAATTATTACTTTATGCACAGTTACGCCAGCCGGCCAGCTGCAAGAGTCTCTCCATCCTAATTCACTGCAGTGTTTTCGTGGGCTGACATCCTAGTTAAAACATTTACGGAACAAGTTTGAAGCGATCTCTTAAAGTCTGTGCAAGACCGGTTTGTCCCTGTCACGGTCTGAGATCATATTTATGTTGTAAGTGTTCTTTGAACGGTAACGTTTACTGCACTGTTCGCTCGTTCGCTTTACATCCTACCCTGAACGTGTCCACTGATTCCGTCCGGCAGAGGTTATCGGGAGGGAGGGAGTCTGCCGCTCACGACACTGCTAGCTAATTTACGACGGTGGGACTCTAACAGTGAGCAGACCGACCGTATGTCACGCCGACACAAAATGGCTATCTTCAACACGCACCGTATGCGCACCTCTCCGCTGTTGTTCTTTCTCGACAGATTGACGGCCGTTCGTAATATACTAGTGAACAGTGATTGCTACTTTCGCGCGCCTAATGACCGAGACCCGGTCCTAGTGATGTCTGACTCTACTCAGGGGGCAGAACTCGCCGTCTGAGAAACAGTAGGTGGCGGGCGATGCTAGTCTGCAGAGACTTCCCGTGGCCACCACTCCACAGAGTCCTCGATACGGCACGTTTTTCCGTGTGTGCATTGCCGCTAGAATGGCTCTAAATAAGTTCTGAAAAGGTTATAATTATAACGCAGCGAGGAAGCCGTTCGGAAAGTCTCCTTCTGAGAAGAGGCTCTTGTCCGTTTTGTATTTGTTTTTAAACCGCGATTTCTCGATGCCTCCCTCTTCTTCCTTCTCCTCCCTCTTTCCAGTCTGTGTTTTGGAGGAATAAAAGCGATTTTTTGTTACATTCAACTCGGGCTTCGAGTGGCCCTCGAAGTCTGTAGACCACCACCCGGCGCTAGATTTCAGGTCGTGTCTTGTTGAAGTGCTGTCTGGCTCAGTTATGTATTCAGCAGACATTGTACATGTGTGTGTCTGTTTCTGTTTTTTTTTTTTTTTTGTAACAGCAAATAAGTCCTCTTTTTCTTTTGTTCTGGGACTAACTTGGCCTTCCATTTGCGAGTCTCCCTCCCCCACTCTTTCGGTCAACGTTTATCGTTACCCTTAGATTCGTGTTTCTCGACGAAAGATGGCTGCTAACTAAATGTCTCTTCGCATAACTTATAGACAAACGCGCGAACGAATTACGAAGAAACTCGACTTAAATATAGATTCGCATGAGAAGAGAGTGGTTGGTGCCTGTTTCCGACTGAGTTCCTGCTGTTGGTTGTCCGTCCCACCTCACGCTTTGTATGCGCGGCTGTTTGGGATTATGACACAAGGCGCAATTTTGAAACATTTCCGGCGGCACCAGACACTGCAGAAGAGGGAGGATAAGCTATACTGCGAGAGATTTACTGAACCAAGTCGGTACCTGATTGGAATCGAACTCTTGTGCTTCAGTCATAGCGAGGCTACGCGCTCGGTCATCCATCCATCGATCCGACTGAGATAATCGGGTATTCAATACAGGGAAAATAACTCTTGTTTTCTTCTACCGGTGCTAGGTGAAAACTTGAATTTTTCATGCGAATTGACCAGCTGGCTATTCAAATTAAACGTTTAATCATTTAAAAGATATTCAGGGCTCCCTAGAAACAGAGTCGTCTGTTACAATCTTTATGTAGTAGGAAAGTGTTCATTTTTTACTATCCGCAATCTAAAACATACGAAAGTTAATGAAAGCGATGTTTTACCGATAAAAGTTTATGAAAATCTCTTTTTACCATGTGCAAAAAAGGGGGGGCTTCTGCAATTACACAATAAGGGTTTATCTAATATTTTCCTACTTTTACTGCTCTTTATTATTTTTTTATGAAGGAGCACTGACCGAATTTTTCTTTTAATAAGCAGACTTCCCTTAACCAAAAGTTTTTTTTTTCGGATATCATTATTACGAGGGAATTCCAATAACTTTAGAACTTTTCGGGGCCTTTTCAAACGTCTTCGGTCACACGCAAAGCTCTCTAGCGAAAAAAAAAAAAAGAGTACGAAAAGCTTGGTGTGCGTCATACTTGTGCACTGTACTGTATTGCGTTCTACTGTGCGTCACAGCTATGGCATTGTCAGGGGTTCTGACGTCACTACTTTAAATAGATACTTCTATTGCTATACAATGTAAATATGGAAGAAAAAAATTAATGCAACCAACTTTTATGCTTTTGCAATATCATGTATAGATTTCTAAAATAAAAGTAAACAATTTATCATTATCAGTGGAATAGTTAAATTGATTTAATACGTTTATTTCTAGCGTTTTTTCAAACTGTACTTACCTTTATTTTCTCTCCTTTTTCCCCCCCCGATGGCATGAACTTTTGCACGTGATATTTGCATAAGCTCCCAGAATATTTGTATAGAAGTATACAGAGAACCGCGCCTGACTCTAGCAAATAAAATGCAGTGGTACATAACCGATAAACATAAGGGATAAGCCAGTATACTCGCTTAGACAACCCGTACGATTCGGCGCCATTTGTCGCTTACAGCATTCCAAAAGGAATGTTTGCCAGTGATGCAGAAAGACAAATTGGTATTTAACGGTGTAAACGACCAGGACTTGGTCGGTGTAAAATGATTGACAGACAACGCATTATAATGAGTAAAGAATTAAACTATTTGTCTAAATTGTTTGCTCTCTCTCTCTTCTCTCTCTCTCTCTCTCCTCTTCTCTCTCTCTCTCTCTCTCTCTCGCTCCTCTCTCGCTCTCTCTCTCCCTCTTCTCTCTCTCTCTGTACTGACTCATATCTCCCCTCCCTCTCTCTGTCCCATCCTCTCTCCTCTCTCTTCTCTCCTCCATCTCTCTCTCTCTCTCTGTACTGACCTCATATCTCCCTCTCCTCTCTCTGTAGGGATGCCATCTCTCTCTCTCTCTCTCTCTCTCTCTGCTACTCTCTCTCTCTCTCTGGTACTGACATCAATATCTCCCTCCCCTCTCTCTGTAGGGTGCCATCTCTCTTCTCTCTCTCTCTCTCCTCCATCACTGGAACTGAATCAGATGCCTCCGACCGCTCTAGGGAGCCATTCTCGCGTTCTCTATCTCTCTCTCTATCTCTACATCATATCTCCCCTCCCTCTCTTGTAGGCCATTTATCATTCGTAACTGTTTCGTAGACATAACCTCGGTTCTTAGGGATTCAGTCTTTTCTCTCTCTTCTCTCTCCATCGCTCTCTCGTACTGACATATATCAGCTGAGATGCCAATCCTCCTCTCTCTCCATCTCTCTCTCTATCGTTCTGACATCATATCTCCGCTCCGCGCTCTGAGGGATGCCATCTCTCGCTCTTCTCGCTCTCTCTCTCTCTCTCTCTCTCTCCAATAACGGAAAAAAAGCAGAACGAGGGGTTCATGAAGATGCCAATCATTAATTGTTTTACCCCAGGTCATTTAATTTCGTGGTTTCAGTGAGTAACTTCGGTACGTTTTAAAACTCACTACAGGAATCCAATAGCTACATCAGGTCTCCGGACTCTCCTCGCGATGGACCCGATATCCCAAACACAGCTTTACGCAGAGAGGCTTAGAAAACGAAAACTAGTCAACTGGTAGGGCTGGTAAACCGAAACCGTACTAGTCGTCCAGTGCGACCAAACAATCACGTTCTAAAGTGTCATTAATTTCTTCAGCGAGCGAAAATTATTAAACGTCTTCTTGAATTTACTGTTTACGCAGTCGGCAGGACAGGTAAATTGACCAGGTAACTGTGTCTTTTTTTCTTTTCGCTGAAGGAAGCCATGCCGAGAAAAAAAAGTTTAAAAACTAATTTGCAAACGGGATCGAGTTAAAGTAAATTTAAAACTCGCGTCGAGGTGGGTTGACCTTAAATGGACAGGTCATTAAGGTATAACAAATCTACATGCATAAAACACGTGTGCATTGTTCTTAGATTACTAGGCGAGAACCCCTGTTTTAAAGAATATATAACACTTTATTTTCCTGTATTTTTTTGTTTTAGAGGGAGGGAGAGAGCGGGCAAAAGGACAGAGAAATTCCCCTTTTCTGTTTGAAATGGCTGATCTGTTTCCCACCCACAGGGGGCATGCGGAACACTTAAACAAAAAATATATATACCGCAAACCCACGAGGTTTAGTCTACATCAGTCAACATGAATTCTATATTTTCTTTCGAATGATACTGCATGGATATCCGTATGAAACTCCGTCTCGTTGGGGTTTGTAGCAGTCGCTGGCGGAAATCTTAGATACACGTGTAAGTCATCTGAAATGAAACAGAGACATATAAGGATTGAAGGGCTGGAGATGAGGCAAATTCCCGTTTACAATCTAAGCCTCTTTCCAAATCCAGATACATCCTGTTTTTCTCATGACTAACAGGAGTCACTTGGCCGTTCACGGACGTGACTTTAGTTGAAATGTTTATGATGCATTAGAACGCTGCAGGTATTGAGTTATCCGATGTTGTACGTATAGCGTTCAGGTACTGACGTCAGCACGCACACGTGACCCACCCCCCACCTTCTGCGCTGACAGCCAATAGTCCCAGCAATGTCTTCTTCATCGCCAAACTTTCTTTCAATCATCGACACAGCGCGAGAGAAACTGACTTTTGTCGGAGCGGTGAACCCTCCTCCGTACCCTAAGGTTCTGCTAGGAGCGTTGACAGCCCCTCCCTCTTAAGTCCGGCTGATCGGACAGTCTTGGACGTTTCACAAGACATCGGGTGCCGTAATCGAGTCCGTCTGTTCTGGTTGCTTCTCCAGAGCGTTTCCAGGTCAGTGGCATTAGCAAAGAGGTCGTGGCTCACTTCTTGAATACCTTCCTTCCCCAGTCTTCGTGGGGACGTCTGCCACACGCTTTGGTCAACAGCAGTGTGGTGAAAATGACGCTAAACGACACGACGACTGATGCCTGGGTTGCCTGCCTCCTTTGTCTCTGCAGGAAAGCCCAGCATTTTCAATTCCCACTGTCTGCCACCTGTGGTCTCCTGTGCAGCTACTCCGTTCTACAATTGTACGCAGTGCCATTTTTTGGACACGCAGCACCCGAGTAATATCATCCTTTGGTTTTTTTCAAACGCCCCCCTCCGTACGTGCGTTCACGAGCGATTAAAACGTGCCAAATTCACTCCACCGTAAGAACGTATTACTGCAAGACTTCTGTGAAGAGAGACCTGGCGGAGCCTGACTTAGATCCAGGTGCACGTTTATCTCCCTTTCTTTTTGCTATGTTTTTTTAATCACTTACCACTTTGTCATTCCTGGTTCACTTTCAAAAGATTTGTTTTTTTAAAAAAAATCTTTTGCTTTTCGATAATATTCGCGTTAGTTCAGTGTTTTGTTTGTTTTTTTTAATCAAGCGATTAATTTATTTAAAGAAAACACAGCAACAACTATAATAAAGCAAACAAATAACTTTAACTGCTAACAGAATTACTGACGTGTCATTGTTACCGCTGTTTCCATTAAAGTTCCCTCCGCAAGCACTTGTCACGCTCGATAAAAGATCAAAGCTGAACAGGACACTGCAGGAAACACTCGGTGACCATTTATACAAAGCAGGAAAAAATGCATGGTCACGAATGCAATAAACTGCTGAATGAATGTTCTTTATCGATGACTCTGGCTGAATAGAAATCTCTCGGCTTCTTAATCTAAGCCTTTTCTCTTCTATTTTAAAATCTGTTCAAGCGTAAATGT
>JACATO010001620.1:0-27966 GCA_018389105.1 Nautilus pompilius
TGAGGTTTAATTCCTTGAGCTCAGGTATTGGTTACATAAAGGGCTGTTTCATATCAATATCTGAAATATTAAAATATTATTTTATCAACTGAATCTAAAAATCTCTTCTCTCTGGATGTATTTTTTTTTAGTCATAAACAACACACCACCAGGTGGAGCGCTCTACCTAGATATCTCCATCTAACTGTAGTAAAAGGTTCCCCGTCCAACTCCAAATAATCAACCGTGATCGTTCACATATTACACGAGTACACCTTAGTGTAGGCTGTTTACAGGATGGGAGCTGATGCACATACACATTCAGGTATAGGCTGCATAGCTTGATGTAACAAATATTCAGCAGACCCAATATGTAAATAACTACACCACTCCAAGAAAGAAAACCAGGACTACTTTATCAAACACTTGGTTCTTAAAAGTGGGAAGAAACATGGGACTGGCAGCTGAAAAAGAGAAGTTACAACTGCCAGGGAAGTGTATGAAATACTGAGTGAGTGCTGTTTGTGGAGTGAAGTCTGACCACCAACCAAAGCTGTTCCAGCAGGCTCCATTTACGATCAGCAGGAAGAGCTCTTGTACATGGAAATGATCCCAGCTGAAGAATAGGGGATCCAACGATTGACATTGGTAAAGTTAACCTAGAAAATTTATACTGCTAATGATTATAGAATATTACAACATTGATGCTTTTAAAATATACATTTAATAACCAAAGTTGTTACCTGAATAATCAAATCTTTTCAAATCGATCACATTGTAAGTGGCTCCATCATTATGGTAGGTTCACCAACACTGGATGTAGAAGAGGCTGCTTTCCTTGGAAGGGTTGAATGTTAATGTTGAAACTGCCATTGTACTTATTATTTTGGTTTACTTCCTCCAATATTTTTAGAATATACAAATTTGGTTTGGTCGGTAGTTTGGCTAATTAGAGCATTTTATTCCCATTTGAAATGCAAGTTAGAAACCGTTAATTGTGGTCAGTTTTAAGAGTTTGAAATTTAATATAAAGTATTTTAAAAAATTTTAATTTACTAACAGATACAATTTTCAGATGATTACCTGGAAGTTATTTATTTAGAAGTCATAGATGGAATTCTATTTTTAACCTATTTTATTTGTGATCTAATGCGATTGTTTCCAATGGATTAAATAAAATCTTCAATCATCTTTAGAATAAGTAATTCATGTTCGATAAAAGTGAAAGAAAACACAGCATTGTTATTTCTGTCTGGCTTTCATGTGATGTGAGGTTTATTATTTCTACACTTACAGATATCACTAATTCTTTTGGGTTAATAATATCTCTGTAATAAGTAGAATTAAATTACCAAATAAATATGAAATAAAGTTTAATTTCTGAATTATATAAATTCATGTGAAGGTTCTTTTAGCAGAAGAAAGAAAAATGATTATTTGAAGAACTGGTTTAACTTTGTAGATAATCGCCAAAGTTTCTATTTATTTAAGTATTAAAACTGTAAATAAGTTGGCTTCACTAAGAAAGATATTGTCATTAATATCTTTTAATTTGAACACAAACTTTTAAAACCGAGATTGTTCAAGTTTAATGAGTGGAGATTTCAATTATGGATGATCACAGATTATAAATATTATAACTGTTTTAATGAGGGATTTAGTAATACAAATCTAGATAATATAATACAATGTATAAAATATTGTGGGTATAATCTGATTTGTGGAAGTAATTATATTAATAAAATGAATCATTTAAAGATATAAACAAAATAATAATCAGATTTTAAATTTTCGAGACAGCGGTGCTTTACCTGAATCACCTGTCGGTGATGAATTAATAGGCGGAAGAGAGAGCCCTGGATCATCCAGTGACGAGTTTAAATGCAAAACTGAAAAATAAAATTTCCTCCTCTAAAGAGATCATTTCAAGTTTTTATTTATAAAAACAGATAAATTTTATTAGATGGAATTGTTGGTTCAAAATTTAAAAGCTTTTAATGAATAATACAGTAAAAATTAAATACTAGATATTATCTACAGACAAAGGTAGTTGTGAATTTAAAATATTAACAATTGACATTTGCTACGTAGGAATTAACTACCGATGTAGCGACTAAGAAGTCAGTTGTTGGTTGATTAACAAATGTTGCTAGAAAGGACTTGGTGATGTAAATCTAGATGGTAAAGTAATTACAAATTTAGATGCATCAACAGCTGGATCAGAAAACATTGGCAGGCATACTGCCATGTAGTGGTAAGTATTTTCTCAACCGTTCATTGTTCACTGTATAATTACAATAACACTCGTAGTGATCTGGTGGAAAATTATCTCTGCTTGGAGGCAAATGGCCCTGCATGTTGAAGACCCCAACATGAAGGACCCAATGCTATTCAAGCCGTACACATGGCTGCAATTATCCCACCCAGATATATCTAAAGACCCTCATTTAAAAGACTTCTGATACAAGCCATTTGCTGTAGGCTCATAAATCACTGGATGAATACAATTTGTCTCTGTCAGGAGTGTACAGGTGTTAAGATTAACCTCGGTTTACAAGGGGTTGATGTCATGTGTTTTTACTCATCAGGAAATTTTTAATGCCAATGAAAAGTTGGTGCTTAGCAGTTGTTCATTTTTTATATGACTAATTTGTTACTATAGAAACAGATAGACTTACTTTAGTGTATTAAGAGGTGGGGTTACTGAAAACTTAATATGTTGAATAAATTTAACATACTGGGAATTCAATGATCTTATTGGGTTTTTCCAATCATCACAAAACAGGAGACAGGTGGGAAAACAGTTAACAGACAGCAGCTGTTCTGTCAGTTTGTTGAAGAAATAATTTTACGTAGAAAACAAATTGAGATGGGAAAAACCAGAGGAAATGCATTTGTTTCACTTCTTTCACCCTGATTAGCATTTAACTTAATTGATCTTTTCTGGTCACGTGATCATTTCACCTGAACGGCAGCAGGATGCACACATTTAATTCCGTCGTTAAGCTTTCTTTCCTTTTACTCTCATCATTTACCTGCTGTCCCAGTTGTGAAGGTGAGTCCTGTTTACCTTATTTAAAGATCAGTATTTAGTATAAATTAGTTAAGCTGACTCGTTAATGCTGTTTTCCAGGACACTAAAGGCCGAGAGCAGACGGCACAAATCCACCCTCATCTGTTGACATCTCTGTGGTAGACCTTCACCGCGCGTAGTAATTCGAGGTTCTACTTTCGTTTTCCGAGACCTTATTACCGCTTCACTAGAGTCTCTACCTTCGATGTTGGGGAAGAGATCCTTAAATAATATCTCACGTGATGCACCGAGGGTACAGGCTACCAGCTTCTCTCCACCCACGGAGATTCTCCATCGGAAAGGATAAACAAATCAGTTTTTTCCGAGATGACCTGGGTTTTGTACCGACGAGAGAGTGACCGGTGGCCCGTGGGTTAAATAATCAATGGACGGTCGACGTCTCGCGGTTGTTCACATTTTCCATGACTAATTTGTTACTAAAGGAAAACAAAACTAATTTTTTTTTTTACCTGTTCAGACTAAATAGTCCAAACGACAGACTTAGAACATGATGCTACCTGAAGGCAGACAGGTAAGCTAGCAGAGAGGTGAAGCTGATGGATCCCCTCGGTCAGAGTCTCTCTCACTGATGCTGTGATACGACATTAGAAATAGGGATCAACCTAAGGGGAACCTTCTTCACTACTCTACCAGGTGTTTTCAGCCAAATAAACAATTAGACTAATTGTCACACCGCGCATCCATACAGAATAAGAGATTTCAAGAGAACATCCTTTTCCAGAAAGATTCATCAAATCGACTGTTCCTCGTTGAAGTCCTCGGACCTCATTATCACCGTAAACCACCTGAGGTTGGTTTATTCTTCATAAACTATTCTATGACCAGAAAGTCTGTTTTGTGTTTCTCTTCAGAGACATCGCGTTACCTGTCGGAACAAGAAAGCAAATTAATCGATTATTGATATCATATTGGGAAGATTTCACTAAATAGCGCAGGGAAAACTGGTCGGTTTTCAAACGTGAAAAATGATTCAGATCGAGAGTTTGCAGACTCATCCTCGACCTTCCCTTATATTACCTGCTATTTTAATTAATTTCTCAAAGAAAACAGCAAGATTCCGCTTCCTCAACCAGAGCCCGGTATCAGGGCCAATTCACGCAGCAGATAATCTGTAACATAGAATAATCAATCACTGCTATAAATAACTCTTTTCATTTTCCTCTCATCATTTACCTGCTGTCCCAGTTGTGAAGGTGAGTCCTGTTTACCTTGGTGATGTTTATCAACAGCCATTCGCCCACCTGCCGGCTGTCTGTGCGCTGTTACCTGTCGAACACCGCCGGCCGGCTCCGCTCGTCTCGGACGAGGGTCTGGCTGTCGTCGCCATCCTGGATCATTTCTGGCAGGTGCCCGTCTGGGTATCGGTACTCGCCGACTCTATCCAGCTAACGAACCCTAATTCTTGTTCCTATAGAGTTTTCATCATATTAATTATCGGGGGCGTAGTGACCTCTTGGATTACCAGGAATAAAAGAAGCCAAATCAAACTCAGTACCGATATAGAGTTAAGGTGGATTAGAGAGACGAATGAATGAATTCCTGATGAAGTCCTTGTTTCATCGACAGAACAAAGTCAGATTTCTGCGGCTCTGATCGTCTCAGGAGGAGCGGTGATGGCCTAATCTGCTCTGTAGGAAGAAATGTGGAGTTCAGAACTAGTTAAAGCTGCAGAAAGAGTCGAATACAGGATTCTTGTCATGGATCTTCCGTCTGTATTTTCTCAGTGATTTTAATACTTTGTTCCGCTCTTCCTCAGGTTCACCAATTCCTGGTTCATCCTCAGGTTTGCATATTTCGTGAGGAGTCTGTAAGAAAAGAAGACAAACCTGACGATCTTTACCTTTGTTCTTTGTGCTAAGTTACCTGTTATCATTAGGTGATTTAATGAATGCACAGGTAGTCGACACTTGAAGTTAATTTTCAAGAAATTAACTGCCCATCATCAGACAATGACAGCTAAAATGACTGTCCTTCAAGCTGAGGTGTCTTTTTGTTTAATGATGACTGGCTGAAGGACTTAGAACAGAATTACTGAAACCCAATTATGGTGGCTGTTGGTTATTGTCTGTTGTTTGAGTAAAAGGTGATAATGATGGTTACTTTGCTTTTCTTGCAGGTACACATCATCACCTATCAATTGAAGTAAAGAAATATCCTTTGAACGGGAGTCGGACTGTAATTAACTGCTCCATTACTAGTGATGTTGATATATTCGCCATTAAATTAGTTAAAGACGGCATCAAAATTGTGAGAAACGATACTCGTGGTAAATTATATCTAGGGGAAACTCTCAAGGGCAGAGGGAGTGTGAAGGGTTGTGTAGCCAGAAGAAAGGCCAACTTGTCACTGACAATTGATGCTGTTAAGATTGATGATACTGGAAACTACTCTTGTGAAGCAAATATACATGCTGCGAGAATTAAATCTCAAAATGCTATGCTGACAACTGCTGGTAAGATTTAAAATTTGTTTTTAATCTGAGTTAAATTTTTTATGATCATATAATGTATCTGAAATAGTATTAATATGTCATGGAGAGTAGGAAGATAGATGTTTTGAAATCATTTTAAAATTAAGAAAAAAGGAACAAACATTTTTTAGAGGAATCGTTCTTTTGCTCACCTTTAATATTTAATAATTGTTCAAGCAGCTTTGGATTTATGGTATAAATATTAGGTTGGTAATTTACTTCTGTTGCATTCATAATGTCCCCCCTCGATGATATTCTTGGAATGTATTAGTATTAAACTCCTCTATTTTTATCATGAAAGTTGATCATTATCTTTTCCAAAGACTGGAACAGTTTGGTTGTTAAACATGTGGGTTTCTCCAGAATTGGAAAGGATGTGGAAGACAGCATTTCATTTGACCATTTTCATCTTTAGTTTTAGTAAATTTGTACTTGTATGTTTCTAATTTACCTGGCTTAGTCAGGTTCTGCTGGTGTTTTATACTTAGTTATTTTCAAAGTAATGAATATTATTAATTTTAAAATAGCTGCTTTCTTTATCACAGACAAAGACACACTTTATGTCCAGGAGGATTTAGAATTATTCATGGAATATCTAGGTTCAGAACTTGATGCAGAATTTGTAATTTCTATTTTTTTTTACTTACAACCAGCGAGAATTAACTTGATTTCTTCTCCTGTGGCTATGAAAGGTGAGAAAATGTGAGCTCAGCACCTGTTATTAATGAAGTAAAATGAAACAGCAGATTGGAAGGTAGTATTTTCCATGAGATCCTCTTGCAATATGTGGGACACTTAATGCTTTATTCTCTGGAGCCTCTTTATCCATGTCACATACACTGTTGACTCTACTATTCCTTTACACTTGATTTGATCAAAACAATGTTGATGAGCTGGATGTGACAGTTGTCTGTTATTGTCTTGTCTTTGCAATAAACAACTGTTTGTGTTGTCATCAGTGAGGAGGACTGAGCTGGGCTACTTGACTGATCCCTAAGTAACCTGTCCCTTGAAATCATTTTCCTGAAACAAATCATATGATGATGAGCCATTAATCACAGAAACTCAATTCTAGTGAGGGATGATCATGTGAGGCAGATTGAATACAGTTCCACCACAGTCTTGGTGGCAGCATACATCACTAGGCTGTGACATTACTGGTAGTTTTATTTTCACTATGTAATGTATTTTGGGGAGACGAACAAACAAGGAGATGTCTTCATTTCTGCCAGTTCTTGTCTGACCTTATTTCACAATAAGGTTCCTGCACAGACTAATAATAGTCATGCATCATCATGTCAATCCATAAAATGTTAGATGTCCTTTACCTGCATCATCCCAAGTAATAAACATACAAAGTAGGTATTGTAACTGTTTCTCTTACAGTAAAACCAGAGTCAGTGCACATAACATCTGAGGTGAAGGAAGAAACAACGTTGCAGCTGACCTGTATGGGGAATATTGGGAATCCCTCAGGAGATTTTAGCTGGCACCTATGTAATGAGACAAACTGTAAGCCTTTAACAGGGAATAATTATTAGCTTGGAGATATAGAAAAAGTTCCAGGAAGCTGTCAGTACAATGGCAGTTCAACATTAACATTCAACCATTCCAAGGAAAGCAGCCCCTTCTACATCAACTGTTTGGTGACCTACCACAATGATGGAGCCACTTACAATGTGATCGCTTTGAAAAGATTTGATTATTCAGGTAACAACTTTGGTTATTAAATGTATATTTTAAAAGCATCAATGTTGTAATATTCTATAATCATTAGCAGTATAAATTATCTCTAGGTTTAACTTTACACAATGTCAATCGTTGGATCCCCTATTCTTCAGCTGGGATCATTTCCATGTACAAGAGCTCTTCCTGCTGATCGTAAATGGAGCCTGCTGGACAGCTTTGGTTGGTGGTCAGAGACTTCACTCCACAAAGCACTCACTCAGTTTTTCATACACTTCCCTGGCAGTGTAACTTCTCTTTTTCAGCTGCCAGTCACATGGTTTTCTTCCCACTTTTAAGAATTAAGAGTTTGATAAAGTAGTCCTGGTTTTCTTGGAGTGGTAGTACATTATTTGGTCTGCTTGAATATTTCTTACATCCAGTTATGCAGCCTGATACCTGATTGTGTATGTGTATCAGCTCCCACTCTGTAAACAGCCATACACCAGGTGTACTCGTGTAATATGTGAACGATCACGGTTGATTATTTGGAGGCAACCATTATTACTACAGTTAGATGGAGATATATAGTGTAGAGCTCCACCTGGTGGTGGTGTTTAATATGACTAAAAAAAAATACAACCAGAGAGAAGAGATTTTTAGATTCAGTTGATAAAATAAATATATTAAAATATTTCAGATATTTGATATGAAACAGCCCTTTATGTAACCAACACCTGAGCTCAAGGAATTAAACAACATTTAGAAGTTTGCACCTGTGATATACTTTAGTTGTAATCTGTCTTCACATAATTATCAGTGGAATTGGATTGTGATGTTTACTGCCTGGATAATGTACAGTGCTTGTGTATAATCACTGATGGTTGCGTGTCTAAATGTCACTATAGAAGCAGTCTCCAGTTTTGGTATCTCGTAGAGACAACAAATTCCAGTCTGATGGAGATAAAAAATCTTTAATCAACAATGAACCTTTATGATAAATTAGCATAATAATCCCAATCTACAATCGACATTAATTGTTTGCTACTATTAGTTCACCCATAGCATTTTGTTTCAGTGACTGCATTATCAGAATGTTGCTACTTTCCTTCATGGAAAATTGATCACTGGTCAACACAATATTTTTGGCAGGAAAAGTGAGACTGGTTTCTGGGGTTTTCAAGGGCGCTGAATCCGAATCTGACATTTGTTTTTTCAAGTTGGCTCTAGTTTTGGAGATATCACAGGGGGGTCGTTCGTCTGAAATCACCCATTCGCGACCATAACTAAACGTACAAAAAACGGCTAAATAGTGCAAAAATGTCAGATATTGATTTTTATGATAATCCAAAACCACAAAGACAGTGTAAAATCTCAATCTAACAAGTTAAGTTAGATATAACATCATTTCATTTATTAATAAATGAACACTTTTCATATATTTCGAGAATATACAAAAAATTTGCTAAAAATTTGCTGAATTTTAATTCTCCAAGGGAAAAAAACATTTACATAATCAGTTATATATCATAAATTAATGCAAAGCATTATTATACACTAGATTCTTAGTTACAATGAACACACAAAACAATATTTTATTCACAAAAGTGAAATTGACGTTTATACGATTTTCGCTTGTGAGCAACTTTCGGGCAGTCTCTCAAAAGGTTCCAGCAGTAGTCTGCCATCATGTGCTCATCCCATTTGCCTTGATACCTCTCTTCCATTGTTTTGATGTCTTGATGGAATCTCTCTCCTTGCTCCTCACTGTAATCACCAAGATTACCAGGAAATCTGTCGAGGTGGCTAAACAAGAAATGAACTTTGATGCTCACATTTGCCCCTAGTTTTTCGTATGCAGTAAGCATCTTACGGACCAATTGCTTGTAATTGTCAGCTTTGTGATTTCCCAAAAAGTTTGTCACTACATCTGTGAAGGACACCCAAGCATTTAACTCAACCATGTTCATATGATTAGTGAAGTCAGAATCCCTCATGAGCGTTCGAATCTGAGGTCCATCGAAGATGCCACCTTTAGCTTTTTCGATGGAAAGACCTGGAAATTGCCTGCATATGTACTTGAAGCAATCCCCATCTTTGTTCAACGCCTTAACAAACTGCTTCATGAGCCCTAGTTTTATGTGCAATGGAGGGAAGATGATTCTATCCCTGGGTACCAAAGGCTCATTGATGACGTTGGCTGTGCCGACTTCGAGACTTTCTCGTTCTGGCCAGTTCTCCCTTCTCCAGTGCTGGATTCTTGCTCTGCTATCCCACAAACAAAGAAAGCAGGGATACTTTGTGTACCCACTTTGCTGACCAAGCAGAAATTCACACACCATTTTCAAGTCCACACAAATCAGCCATTTATGAGTGTTGTAATTTAGCTTTTCAAGAACAAATTGGATACCATCATACTCTTCTTTCATCTTGGTAGAATGGCCAAGTGGTACAGGAGCAAACTTATTGCCATTATGCAAAAGTACAACTTTTAGACTTGCTTTCGAGCTATCTATAAAGAGACGCCAATCTGCTGGGTCATATGACGAGATCCCCATGCAGTTAAGAAGTGCAGAAACGTCATTACAAAAGATCAGGTCATCTTCTTTAGAAAAGAAACGAAGCAAGCTGCCTTCCCTTGTCCTATAGTATGTTATAATGATTCAATAATATCAGAAAATTATTATTTACTGCTTCTATATTGAAGTATTTCAGGGAGAATTTTAGCAGTTTAGGCTTATTTGAGGCTATCAATATCTTCTAAACTAGAGCCAATCAGACAAAACCAATGTTATATTCGTAATCAGCGACCTTCAAAACCCCAGAAAACACTCCTAGATGGTCTGCCAAAGAAAAAAAATAAAATTTTGTTGACCAGTGTAATTCATCTGATGTTCTCTTTCTCTCTACTTTCACAATCATTCTACTGTTGGATGTGAAGCTGCCCTCTGTGTCATGTGGTAGTGGTTTGTACTTAGTCAGAATTACTTCCCCCCATAACCACTTGATAGTAACTTACTCGCTCTGTTCTGTTAACTTTTATTCTAACAAGCTAACCATGTTCAATTTTTGTCAGGTAATACTTGCTATTAGTCATCTTTTTGTTGAAATTATAGTTTAATTAGTACTTTAACCATCTGCTGTCTAGGTTAACAAAGAACTGAAACAACTGAGGGTCAGAGTTGAGTCACACATTTAACCCTGATTTCTTGTTTGTATTAAACTTTCACCTAACAACATCCTCTCTACCCAAAGGTCACACAGTGACCTCATCACAGCCAGATAGCAAGAGTAAATTTCCAGGTAAACATTTCTTTCTTGTCCATTGAATTGAGCTTCAGTGCTTTGTTGGTTAACAGATGTAGAGAAAATAGATAGGAAGCAGAAACAATAGCCCACATAATTACCGTTGTTTCTGCCAGCTGTGCAAGTACTGTACACCCCAAGTAGCCCCTTATTAATATTGACAAAGACTGACACTAGTAAACAAATGGTTTTAGTGGTATCTGGTTAAGTCTTCACCTGTATTGACTGTTATTACTGTCTGTCTTTCAGTGACATCTGTGCAAGAAGATCAGAAGAACAGTAAGTACTGCTGTGTCTGTTACTCCTCTCAGATCTTCGGAAGTGTTGAACATTTAATCAGAATAAATCTGATCATTAGAAAGGATCAGCACTGAATCTAGAACATTTCAGAAGATTCTATTGATAGTTGTCTAGGTAGTCTTTCTAGATATTAATTTATAGGTCCGTGGCAACGTAAGCACTTTAGGTGAGTGTAAATCGCTTGTTGATCAATAGCATGTGATTTACCCTTTTCTTCTGGCATGAACCTTGTATTTGTTTACTTTGGTGAGAGAACTACCTGTGGTGTTTTAGCAGCAGGGAGTCAGTAAAGGAGCTGGGTTGGGTCTACTGCACAATATTCTTTTTGTGTAACTGCTGCTTCTGCTAATTATTCATTCTCTCTCTCTCATATATATAATTATTTTTATATACAGTAAGTAAATGTATGTTAACAGGGGGATGAAAATGTGTAGTTATAACTGCATTTGTCAACATGGGAAATGCTGTTGTATGGAGTAGTAAAAATAATATTTTTATGTTTAATTTTGCTGATAAAAAGTAATGAATTGAATGGTGACAGTTCATCAACTGGTACAGTGAGTGATCTTACAATATTTGTCAGATCTGTCGCTGTTATGGACTCGGTTTAATCTGTTGCCTTCTGTTATCTACATCGTAACTTTCTCTCACAGAGATGTTAATACATGAGGCTGATGAGGATGGATTTTGGTTATCTCTTCCTGTTTTTTAGTGTCCTAGAAAACAGCATAAACCAGTAGTTTAATTAAATAACTTATACTAAATACTGATCTTTAGATAAAATTGTTTGAATGTATGTATTAAATGTATATTGAACTAATGTTGCTGTGAACCTGGAAATCATTTTCTTGGCTCATGTCACCAATTTACCTTTTAGCTATGGGTTTATCCTACATAGAAATATGATAATTTAATCTGTCCTTTCAATTATTATTCTATAAGAATCTTGCTTAACATATTTTGGTGAATCCTTTGTTTATTGTGGTGCTACAGTGGATTAATTCTGTTTACCAAATGACTGACTGTGGCAGGGAGTTATTATTGCTAGATTTTATGAAGAAGAAAGACAAAATATGTCTAGTGGCCTGCCATTAGAATATCAAGTTATGGGTGGATCAGCGAGGCCAGAGTCAGTGATGCATTGACAGATGTTAATATTTCTTGAGGATCTGATCCCTATATTATCACTAATATCACTGAAGCAAATGTTACTGCTATAATATCATGAGGTCTTGAAGGCTTTCAAAAGAGAAACCATCATATGGACATCTTTATCGACCATCAAATTTCTACTGCTTTCATCACTTATGCTACATAGTTGAGATAAAGAATGGTGCTACCTTATCCCTGCCAACTTGGATACAGAGGGGATGTAGTAGGTAAGAAACTTGTGACTGGTAACTATAAGACATCTCTAAAGGTCTGGTTACAACAATTTGTTAACTAGACTCTTGAGGGTTATTGGTATCTACCCTACTCCAATCAGTCCAAGTTTCAGTAATGTACATGTGGTGGTCACACCTGTCTTTGGGCCTCGTAGCCTCAATCTTTAGCCAAAGATGAAGAATGGAAGAGACCAGGTGTGGTTTTAATCTTTCATGGTTGAAAGACAGTACCAGTATCTATTGTAGGAGGAATTACTTCTGTTTGATACACTGCCATCTTAAGTACACACATTTTACTATTGTACCAACAAGGCATACTGAAATTGAATGCTTATATTCTTCAGGATGATGGGACTTCCTGCCACTCTTCTCATGTGATCATATTTCAGAAAGGGAACCAAGACTTATATTTTTCTTTGGAAGCCCTAATGTCGATACATTTCACCAGTTGTTGGAGCATTTATAATGTCATCTGATGTCATTCTGGGTCTTTCCAATATTATGTTATAATTAAAAGTAGCTGTCACGCAAAAAGGTTGAATCTTCACCATTCTTGGATACCATTTTTCACTGATTCTTTGCCAAAGATTGTGAAGATTCCATTTGCTGCAGAAGTTGATTCAACCTATTACTAACATAAGGAATTACACTTTGCTGTTATTGCAGATAGCTAACAATATGTAATAAAAAAAGGTAGTTATATTATTATGGAAGGTTACTGTACAATAACTAGTTTGGTAACAGAAACACAATACTCCACTTTTGTGTATGAACATGTGGTGACAATTTTTTATATTGAGACCTCAGTTATCATGAGCCTGTTGTCACTTGTTGTACGGAGATAAATAAGCTTCTTAACGATCAAATTTTCATCTGATTCATAAGATTAAGGTTAATGGCATCAATCATCTAAATACCAAAGAAAACTTCAGTTAAAATATTTTCATTTTAAGTTTTAGATAATTACAAGGTTAATCTGACTTCACCCCTTAAAATTTCCATTTACTCAATTATATAATTGAGTGCTCATTAGTTTAAAAATGTGATTGACTGAATCTGGTTAGTTACAGTTTTTCTCTGGATGAGGATAAAATTTGTATTATTTATTTACTGATTGACATTTGTTTGTTTTCTGCTTTAATATCTGGCTTCGTTGTGCCGATTTTGTAGCAGGACATTTTGTACTGTTTCAGGTGATTTTTGACCAATGAGAACCAAGACATTTATTTGTTACATAACTCTGATAAAAAGTCATGAGATTTTTTTTAATTAATGAAGGACCTTACACAGTCTTCGTTAAGCATGTTTTATAGTTTTATTAGAAATATTTCATCAGTGTAAATACTTACAGGTGATAGCTGTTGAGAAAATGAGAGAGAGAAGAGAAATCTGATGCATTTGACTCCATCAGCAGAGTTGGATTAAATGAGATGTTTTGTGTTTTGGATGTCAATTAATTTGCCAACAGTTTTCCACAATTAGAACTACAAATGGATTTGTCATTATATCATCTAATTCCTGGATACACTGTACAGGTTCTGTTTGTTTTGCTTTTGATAGAATAAGCTCTTTTATTTGTATTATCTTAAATTGTGTTCAGACCACCTTAGATATCTGATGTAGATTGTCTCCAATGCAGTTAAATGTTTTCATTTCTATTACAACTTGTTACCTTTTCTAGATGGATCAATATTCATTAGAATTGCTGTTGATGTTGCTATGCTGTACTGTGCTGCCATTTTAATTGTTGTCATTTACCTGGTGAAGAAGAAGAAGAAAATTAAAGGTATATAGTTTATTCTTTGAAATATTTTAAATAAAGTGAAGTGATTTTTCGTTTGTTTAGCTAATGGATAGAATTTCAACTTGCTTTTAATTTATTCAGTGCAAGTTACTGGCAGTTTAAGATTCAAGTCAAAGGGGAGAGAACTCTTATATATTTAGGAAGAAAGTAGAAAATATGAAGAAATGTAATCGACTCATCATTCCGTGTTGATGTTCAGGTTTACTGTTTGTCCAACATGTTTTAGAACCTTTGTTTCTGCATTTGACACTCACACTCACCTGTAACCAGTTGGCTTGAGGGACCACACATTAGTAACAGAATTTTAAAAAGCTTAAGAAATTTATCATCTTGGATTTCCTTTCTTTCAGGCAGAAGCCATCTGTGGTTATCTGTAGCAGTGAAGGCAGGTGTATTGTCCTGTGCAGTATATTCTGTGTTCACTTCATTAAATGGACAGTTGGTCTCATAACGATGTACCTCAGTTTAGCTTATATACCAGGATGGTGCTGATGGTTGCCTAGCGACTTTGCTTGGCGATACTTGAATGAGGTCCTGGACCACAAAACAATGTTACATTGTGTGATAATTAGAATGTTACTGGGATCCCTCAACATTCTACTAAATATAAATGATACACAAATGAAGGATGAATTACTCAGGAGCCTTATTCTTTGAGATGAAATTTTCAGTTTGCCGATTATAGGGAAATAAATTTAGGAAGACCACGAAATCCTTTCCCATTCTTGTACAATCACAGGAAAGAACCTGAAGTAAATAACCTTTACTCAAAAAACAACAAAAATACGTGGAAATGGAATTTTAAAAGACTGGATCCTACTGACCTTTCTAAACTGATAACAAAGTGCATCAGTGAAATTGTGCCAGTCTAACACACCTGGCCATACTAGTCCAGTGTGGAGTCTACCTTTCACACCTCACTGTGATCAACATCAGTCTGTCAGGAGACTTTTGAATTGCTACTTTGAAATTTCAGCAGAGATGTGAACACCTGATACTGGCTTAGTTCATTACATTCATCATGGGGGACACAAACTATTCTTTTTTTGTAACTTTTTCATTTTGTAATGTTGGTCTTTCCACCATTGAACGTGTAGATGTTGAAGGCTTTGGGTTGGACTTTTCCCTTTTAATTCTGCATTGCAGAACCTTCACATATATTTGAAGCAATCATTGAAATGTAACCCTAACCTTGTAGTATACAAGTTATATATATTACTAATAATTCTCTAACTCAACCACACATCATCTGTTTCCACTGCTGCTGACACCTGTCTGGTTCCTTGCTCAACAGGAACAAAACCTTTGTCTCTGCTCTCCTGTCCAGGTAAACATTTGGTAGCTCAAGTGATCTCTGGCAGTTGCTTAAATGTCAGAAAGGTACCAATGAACTAGAAACAGGAGGTGAACAGCAATAAAAAAGAATGAAAACAAGTCAAGTTTGCAACATTATTTGATAGAATTTATGAAGTATCTCTCATTTTTGTTTCAATTATTTAAAAATGTTTTTAGGATTTTTTTTTCAAGAAAAAAACATTTAATATTTAATTTGATTTAAAATAAAATTAATTATTCAGAGATCAGGGTTTGATATTCTATTGTAGTATTTTTAAACAATGCTTGTTTTCACCTCTACACCTTGGTGTTTTTGATAATCCAGATATGGTTTATGAAGAACCATGAATATTAATTAGCTTGTTTACCTGGACAGGTGGGGTGGCAGAGTCAGGTTCTGTAATCAAGTTGAATTGCTGTAGAAGTGTCATCTTGAACCCTGACCCTTTTCTTAGTCCCTTTAGATTCTCACCTAAATTTCTGCCTATTTCTCCTGATTTGATGTCTGATAGATTCCTCCTGACCTGTGATGATTCTTAAGGTTGGTGTTTAGTTTTATTGATAGGAAATATATGAAACCAATTATGAAGGGAGGGGTCTTTAGTTACCTTCTCTTCTAGTTAGAATATGGATGGAGACTGAAAAAAATCAATCCTCAGGTCTGGAGAATAGAAAAGAGTGCTACCGTTCACCATGACTTGCTCACCATCACTGTCCTCTCTACCTTAAAATCTATTGAAATTATTTTACCTGCATCCTTCAGGTATTTTCTGATAATTGTGTAAAAAGCTCACCATTTTCATAGTTGCAGGTGGCATCTTTTGTTTGTTTTCAGTGCATTTGGTCAAACAATGGTTTTGATGTGGAACAGTATTTTAGAAATAAGTTGGCTGAGATGTTGTTTCATTTAAGAGATTCTTTCATAGTTTGTTTTTCAGTGAAGGAGACAGCAAAGTTTTCTGTTTTTTGTCTTACAGAAGGAAGAAAATTGGAGAAGGAAGAGAAACAAGTCGATGCCTTAATAAGTTGATTCAGTTATAAGTAAAAGATGATAACCTTTTTGAGGTAAAGCATAGATTTTACATTACATATTTTGTTTGAGAAAATGTTTCCCTCATCTACCATTTTTATGTGTATATCTATTTTTTTAGTTTATTATTTGTATATATTAAATCCATATTATTTATATAAATTATCATTTACTGTATTCCCTGTTCACTGTTAGCAGTTTGTAAGGTATATATATTAAATCCATATTATTTATATAAATGATCATTTACTGTATTCCCTGTTCACTGTTAGCAGTTTGTAAGGTATATATATTAAATTCATATTATTTATATAAATTATCATTTACTGTATTCCATGTTCACTGTTAGCAGTTTGTAAGGTATATATATTAAATTCATATTATTTATGTAAATTATCATTTACTGTATTCCATGTTCACTGTTAGCAGTTTGTAAGGTATATATATTAAATTCATATTATTTATGTAAATTATCATTTACTGTATTCCATGTTCACTGTTAGCAGTTTGTAAGGTATATATATTAAATCCATATTATTTATGTAAATTATCCATTTACTGTATTCCATGTTCACTGTTAGCAGTTTGTAAGGTATATATATTAAATTCATATTATTTATGTAAATTATCATTTACTGTATTCCATGTTCACTGTTAGCAGTTTGTAAGGTATATATATTAAATCCATATTATTTATATAAATTACACTGGGGAACACTCATTTTGTTGCATTAAAAAAAATACTTTTTTCTAGTCATTTGAATATGTAGATTTTAATTTTAAAGTCAGTTTTTGTCTGCAAGCTACAGATTTCATGCAATTTGACATTTTTTATTTTTCGTTATTTTAACAAATTCCAACATTAATCAAAATTCTTCTGTTCACTTTAATCTTAAAACGGCAAAAAAGTCATTTAAAAATATTTATTGAAGCAAAAGATAGAGAATTAAAAATTTTATGAGTAAATTAAATTATTATCTAGTGTTGATCGTGCCATATTTTCATTAGTTTTTTATCTGAATGTGTATTTTATCCAGGAAGGAATTTGCGTTTGTACACTTTATCTTGGCAATCTCGTTTAATGCTCCAGCAGTAGTCAGCCATCATGCTTTTGTTCCAGCGCCCTTGGTAACGTTCTTCCATGATCTTTAGGTCTTGGTGGAATCGTTCTCCTTGTTCGTCACTTACAGCTCCCAGATTGTCAGGGAATTTATCAAGGTGGCTGTTCAAAAAATGAAGCTTGATGCTCATGTTGCACCCGAGATCATGAAAAGCGAGGAGCATTGTGTTCACAAGATCACAGTAGTTTTCCGCTTTATAGTTTCCGAGAAAGTTCTGAACAATGCCACAAAAGATAACCATGCTGCTTTTTCCAAAGCATTCATCTTAGCAACAAACTGATTATCACGAAATAGTGTTCTAATTTGTGGGCCATCAAACACACCTGCTTTGATTTTTTCAAATGATAACCCTGGTAAAGCTGTGATGATGTGTTGAAAACATTCACCTTCGGTTTTTAGGGCTTTAACAAATTGCTTTATCAAACCTAATTTTATGTGAAGAGGAGGAAAGATGATCTTATCTCTGTTTACAATTGGCTCTTTTATGATATTTGGCATGCCAGCTTTAAGAGTTTCACGGATAGGCCAGTTCTTTTGGACCCAATGTTTGTCCCGTGCTCGGCTGTCCCACATACAAAGGAAACATGGAAACTTGGTAAAACCTTTCTGTTGTCCAAGAAGAAAATTGACTATTTTTAAGTCCACACAAATGATCCAATTGTGCTCATGATATTTTAATAAGTCCATGACTATTCTCACATCATCATAGTCTTCTGGCAAATGCACAGAATGACCGATAGGTACCGCTCCATAAACATTGCCATTATGTAAAAGAACACTTTAGACTACATTTTGAACTGTCCAAAAAGAGTCTCCATTCGGCAGGATTATAGTAAGATACACCCAGTTCTTTAAGAAGCCCTGGAATGTCATGGCAGTAAACAAAATGTTTGTCTTCTGAAAAGAAAGCTACAAAAAGTTGGTCACGATTTCTAAAATATGAAACTTTAACAGAGTGATCAACAAGATTTCTACTTTGTAATCTTGATGCCAAAACTTCTGCTGCTTTTTTTGAAAGGCCCAAATCTCGCACTAAATCATTTAATTCAACTTGCAGAAGAGGCTTAGGGGTAGGAAAAGGTTCAGAGTCTGAAGAACAATTCTCCGACGACGAACATTTTTCTGCCACTTCACTGTCACTACTATTTTGTTTGTTTATCATCTTCAATGTCTTTATCGTCTAATGAAGGTAAGCCTTTAAATATTGGAACAGGAACTTCTCTAGAGTGGGGAGTAGGCCGAATAGCTGAGGGAATGTTTGGATACGTAATTTTATGTCGGTTTTTTTTTCCAACTCCCGATGTGGTTTACCATGCAGAAATAACAGTCAGTTAAATGATTGGTTGGTTCACGCCAAACCATCGGAACTCCAAAAGGTAGACTTTTACGTTTTCCTTTGGTCCAGTCTCGAAGCATTTCTTCACAATTGTGACACACAACATGAGGCGCCCATTGCTTGTCTTGGTCACCAAGATGAACTTCAAATATGCCTTGTAAGCACGCTTGACAAAGGAGGATACATTACGTTTTTGACGATTTAGTGTGTAGCATCCACATATGTAGCAGAAGGCATTAGGCTTGTTTCTGCAATGATTTCTCTTAATAGAAGCCATGTTTAAACTGAAACAAATGATAAATTATAATTTAATTATAAAAATACAAAAAGTTATAAATTTATATGGACATGAAAATGCTTATATATGGTTTACGTAAGTTCACATTGTAAAATTTCACTAACCTCAAATTGCATGCAAACTAAAGCTTGTAGAGAAAAACTAATTTCAGGTTTGAAATCAGCGCCTAAAGTTCTATCAAAATTTCTTAAAATATTCCATGCAACTGAAAATTATTTAAAATTTGTTCCCCTGTGTTATCATTTACTGTATTCCATGTTCAGTGTTAGCAGTTTGTAAGGTATATATATTAAATCCATATTATTTATGTAAATTCTCATTTACTGTATTCCATGTTCACTGTTAGCAGTTTGTAAAGTATACTTCAGGAGAATAAAATGTTTCCATTATTTTGTGTGGTATCAGTTATCATTATCTACGATCACCTGTCATTTTTTATGAATGTGCAATTCACAGTTTGGCTACCAAGATTTTATGTAAAACCGTGAACATCTCAAGTTAGGAGTGATGAACTTTACTTCTGCCACAACTTCCAGATACAAGAAATTGCTGATATTACGCAGCTTAATTCTTATGAATAATCATTATCTTCTCTTATCTCCCTTCAGCTGGTTCTCTTACAACAGCTAATGCCAACAGGTAACTTGTTATTATGAGTCTGTTTACTTGATTTATGTCCACTGGTGGAAATGGGCTAGAACACAGCGGAACACTGTTCTACGAGTGGAATAATTACAGTTTGGAGAGATTATCCTGTTTGTATGTGAAACTCTTCCTAATAAAATGTAGTTTTTAAATTTAGATTAACTCATGGTGCACACTGGACTGGTTGGTACAAATTTTATTATTTTGATTTACTTCCTCCAATATTTTTAGAATATACAAATTTGGTTTGGTCGGTAGTTTGGCTAATTAGAGCATTTTTATTCCCATTTGAAATGCAAGTTAGAAGCCGTTAATTGTGGTCAGTTTTAAGAGTTTGAATTTAATATAAAGTATTTTAAAACATTTAATTTACTAACAGATACAATTTTTCAGATGATTACCTGGAAGTTATTTAATTAGAAGTCATAGATGGAATTCTATTTTTACCTATTTTATTTTGTGATCTAATGCGATTGTTTCCAATGGATTAAATAAAATCTTCAATCATCTTTAGAATAAGTAATTCATGTTCGATAAAAGTGAAAGAAAAACACAGCATTGTTATTTCTGTCTGGCTTTCATGTGATGTGAGGTTTATTATTTCTACACTTACAGTTATCACTAATTCTTTTGGGTTAATAATATCTGTAATAAGTAGAAATTAAATTACCAAATAAATATGAAATAAAGTTATATTCTGAATTATATAAATTCATGTGAAGGTTCTTTTAGCAAGAAGAAAGAAAAATGATTATTTGAAGAACTGGTTTAACTTTGTAGATAATCACCAAAGTTTCTATTTAATTTAAGTATTAAAACTGTAAATAAGTTTGGCTTCACTAAGAAAGATAATTAACTCATTAATATCTTTTAATCTGAACACAAACTTTTAAAACCGAGATTGTTCAAGTTTAATGAGTGGAGATTTAAATTATGGATGATCACAGATTATAAATATTATAACTGTTTTAATGATGCAGTGAATAATAAATATCTAGATAATTTAATACAGTGGATAAATAAATTTAGGATGTAATAGGATTTGTGGAAGTAATTATATTAATAAATTCAATAAATTAAAACCTATAAACACAAATAATAGTCAGATTTTAAATAATAGAGTCAAAGGTGTGCTTTACCTGAATCTAACTGGCGGTGATGAATTAATAGACGGAAGAGAGATCACTGGATAATCCAGTGACGAGTTTAAATGCAAAACTGCAAAATAAAATTTCCTCCTCTAAAGAGATCATTTCAACCCTAACCAAGCAAAATTTAGGAAATCATTTTCACATCCAACACATCTCACCATTCTCTAAAAGTGCCCAGGCCGGCTCATGTGACCAGTGTTAATCTATTTTAGAACATAATATTAACAGAAACCAGACAGGTAACATAACAGAGCAGTAAAGCTGAAGGTTCACGTCAGAGTCTCTCTCTCCTTGATGTAATGTGGTGGTTATTCTGCTCCGAGTGATACGACATCAATAGGGGTCAGCTGAAGGGGAATCTCTCTCATTATTCTCCCAGGTATCTGAGATAATATTAATAATTAGATTAATTGTCACACCACGCATATAAACGGAATGAAATGGCACCAGAAAAAGTTTCAAGACAACTTTTTCAGAAAGATTTATCAGATTGACTGTACACAATGATTTTTTGTTCATTGTTAAAGCTCTCGGAACTCATTATGACTGTAAACCAGCTGAGGTTAGCAGACTCGTGCTTCACCTAACTTCAATTATCTGATATTTTTTATTTTTTAAAGAAAACACCTGTATCCTGCATCATCAGGTGCAAAGCATTTTATTTTTAGTTCTTTTATTCTTTCATATTTATTGTAATTTCATTGGTTTCCTAAATGATGCAGCAGTCAAAATGTATACCAGGTGTGACTATTACACTTGTCACCCAACACCTACTGTTTACGCTGCTGCTGACACCTGTCTGGTGGACTGTCTTACAGCTTTAGTGGGAAAGGTAAACATCACTAGTCTACCTGCGGTCGTCAATACGGCCAGGTGGGTTCCTGGTCTCTACTGTATGAAATAAATGTAAGTTCTGGATGTGCAATGAAAACAGCAGTGACGGGAAATGAGTTCTGCAGAGTAGAGCAATCAGTCAGCTTTTGTAAGTTTATATTTAGCATAGATTCAGTTTGTCGGTGATCGGTTTTCATCAATGAATGAAAATCAATCGTTTAATAAAAATTGACGAAATGTAAACAGAATAGAGAGACGATTGGTTTCTAGAAGGGTGTCCATCTTTGTGATACAGAGATCATCAACACCCTGAGTAATAAATACTCCAGTAAAGTTACACACAGGATACTATAGAATCAGTTGTGTACTAGGAAGGTTACGGTATCCAGCTCATGGCAATCATTGGACTTAATTCTATAAAGTACCTGAAAGTTGTAGGGTTGACCGTTCATCTCTGCACACATGGAATAGTACTGGGCAAAGGGTTAAAACCTGCTGAGAAATCAGCTATATTAAGTGAGTGATGAAAACATAATATATTCAATAAATTTCACATTCTGAGAATTCAATGATCTTATGGAATTCATCCAATCAGCACAAAACAGGAGACAGGTGGAAGAACAGGTAACAGACAGCAGCTGTTCTCTCAGTTTGTTGAAGAAATAATTTTACGTAGAAAACAAATTGTGACGGGAAAATCAGAGGAACTGCATTTTTTTCATATCTTTCACACTGATCACCTTTTAATTTAATTTATTCTTCTTTTCTGGTCACATGGTCAATTTACCTGCACGGCATCAGTATGCAAGCGGTTTATTCCATCTTTAATCTACTCTTTCCTTTTACTCTCATCATTTACCTACTGTCCGAGGTCTGAAGGTGAGTCCTGTTTACCTTGATGAGGCGTATTTAGTTATCTCACCTGCTGGTTGTCTCCACACTGTGACCGTAATTTATTCCATTGTTCACCTGGGGAAAGTATCTACTGTCACTGGTTTCTGTCCGTCTGCTCGTGGACTAACGAGATAATTAAACTACTGACGTAAATAATATTTATGGACGGAGAGGAGAAAAACAATTAAGGTAACTGATGAGTTAAAAACTAAAATACGGCTGGAAAGGATGAATATTAGAAGAAGAAAAGTCTGTAAATGTTGTACAGAAAGTACCCCTTTAAATATGAGTGCTGCTGCTGTCCGCTCTCAAGCGATTTTCAAAATCACTCTCTTTGCTCTTAAATTTAACCAGAAGCTTGGACATCCGTCTTACACCTCCCACCTGCTTTCACCTGATTTTCCTATACGACCAGGTAAACCGTAGACAACCACACACTGTAGCTCTCCATCCCTCGAACATTTGGCTTCATAAAATTACAAATTGTAACAGAGGCAGGTTTGTTGTAACCGAGGAAGTGTGTCAACACTCACGATGATCCGAGCACCCGGTTTAAAAGAATAATTGGCATCGTGTGTTCAACGGAGTTTCTTTATTATTGTGTTTTTTAACATCTGCACTTTTAGGGTTTTCGTGAATATCATTGGACGCATCACGTGGTTTTGATATTCTTGGTTCGTCACAGGTCGTAGTTATTCCCTTCAAAGAGTAAGGTAATCATACCTTTCTGCAGGTAGCTGTATCGTCAATTTATTAACCGACCTTCTTAATTGTGTTACCGGGGGTTGGATATTTTAAAATTGTCTTATCCATCAGCCGCCAGCGAACATACACGATCACCCCACGTGGACACTTAAACTTCTCTTCTCTTATCACCCGACTTGAGTAAGGCGACTAATCCTGAATTTATTAACGATTTCTGACCATCAGTTAGATTTACTCGCTCTTTCTGGCGATTAACCAATTTAATTACTTCGTCATCTTTCCATTTATCAACCCGACCGTTACCCCAGATGTCCACTCTCCGATCTGGTGGTTTTCCTTCTTACTAACCGCACCGTTTTCTCAGACATCTGTATTCCAATATGGTTAAGTCTATTACCGGATGTGACGTCACTTACTGCCTCACAATACCACTCCTAAGGTCAAGGTATATTACTACTTGCGCTATACTATAACTTCTTCCTCTAGCTCAACTAAACAAAACTCATGGTAGATTTCATGTCACATTTCAGCTGTACAGTTAGATAAGATGCTTCTCCTAGATTGTTGCTTCAATTTATTTGAACAAAGAAAAACAAGGATTATTTTCACATGACAGATTAGTGATGATGATGATGGATTTCAGATGACATTTACTGACGCACTAGTGACGAGTATTGACACATTTCTATGCTCGTCAAACAAAAGCAGTGGCGGTAATTACTTTCAGGTGGAATATTATTCGATATTGAGCTCCGATCACCTTCCTGTTCGAAATCAGCCAAAGGAAGAAGAATATCTTTCACGATCTCTAATCGTAATCAGTTCGTCATCAATGTGTACTTTACTTACCGACAAATGAAACAGTACGCTTCAGTAAATCGCATTGTTCTGTATGAACAATGAACGGCTAAACGGAGTTTCAGTGTCAGATGATAATGACTCGAGCTAATGGGTGATAGATGTGAAAATGACAGCACGCAAGATGGAGACAACGGTACAGGTGAGACAAGGAACGAAGAGGAGATGTGGAGAGTTGACGGGGCTACAATTGGGGGCCGGTCGTACCTACCCAAGGGAGTCTTCAGATAGACTGATGGGCGCGTTCCCGTCCCAGATCACTTCGGCCTCTTCATCCCTGCCTGTCTGCCCGGTCGGAAACAGGACCCTGTATCGAGAGGTGGAGCTCCCAAAGGGGTCTGGCAGGGCCACAGGTTCGGCGATAGTCGTCGTCGGCCTCGGCGAACTTTCTCCATCCTCTCTTTGTCCCGCCATTTCCGCGTCGTTCGTCTTGGGACCCAGATTCTCCATCTTGTTGGTGGTTAATGCCGTAGATCGCTCGCCGTCCGCTGTTTGCCCTGACGATCCCACAACATTCTGTGGAGCTATCGCTCGAGCTGAGGGGCTTAACCGCCGCGCCTCGCTGGCCGACTGCCCAGCGAACCCATCCGTGCGCCATGACAAAAGCGGAGATTCCGAGTTGTTGGTTGTCGGCACCAGCGGCCCCGCCTCTGGAGTCCCCGGCCGGCTGGAGTCCGGCGATCTGGCCCCTCCAATGCCCGGAGCGAGCCTGTTTCCGGGGATGGGAACCGGACGAAAGCTACTGATGTTCGTCGCTCTGGCCGTGCTGTTATTCATCCTCCGTGTCTGTCCGGAGATCATACTAGTCGTCTCCCTGCCAATGGAATCCGTTAGAAAAGGATTTATCTGCTTACCCGCGTGGGATTTTTTAATAACAGAACCTTTTGGCTTCAGAGCGGCTCCTTCCCTTTCGAAGGGACAGTTTTGTTTGGCTATCTCCCTCAGCAACGACGTGACGACACGCTGTGTAGATCCATCCTCTTTCTCAGCATCGTGGTTCAGCGACGTTTCCGTCTCGGACAGGTTGTGGGCAAACCGAAGATGCTTCCTGTACAACATAAACTCCAGATACAGTAAAATCATCCTTCTGTGGCGTATCCCGGCCAGCAGATTAATTGCTTCTTTGTCGTTTTTAATACTGAGGTATTTCTTGTAAAGCAGCAGCTCTTGTCTTTTAACTTCGGTCTCCTCTTCCATTGAGACCTGGTTCGCCAAGCCAGCTTTCTGGGACTGCTTGTCCGAGCCCTTCTGCCCGGCCGTCTTCAGCTGGGCCTCGGCGCTGTGGATAATTCCTCGGAGCTCTTCTACTTCGTCTCCCATGACACTAACCAGCCGCTTTCTGTTCTCCAGCTTCGCGTTCAGTCTCTGCAGCTTCAGATACTTCCTGTTCACCTCTTTGGATTTTTTCTTCAGGTTGAGGTTGTAATCGATGAGATCAGATATGGAAGTATCGGAGCTTTCCGACGAATATGACGACCACAAATCCATGAAACCTCGGGCAGACACCATCATCATAGTAGAGTCGCTACTTAATTTTGATATATTTTGAGCGTTCTTCGATTTTACCAGCTCCTTACACGACCGCTGTCCCTTGATTTTCTTGAGAAAAAAGGGCATGGCAATCACAGGGATTTCGGCTGTCGCCCTTCGCGTCCATCCTGTGAGCTTTTATTGGCGAAATATCTATATCTATATAGCAATTGGTTTCACATTGCACTGGAGTTTTCTCTTCCTCTTCTAGTTGTGACGTCACATGTACGTCATAGTAGCAGGGGGACTTTTTCTTTCGTCGCCATGTGTTCCAACCAGAAGCTGTACACAAATGGTCTGTTACACAATGGAAGTCGTCGTCTAATTACAGCCGAATAGAGTTCCACGTACCAAAATACTGAGAAATAAGAATTAAAGAAATCCCCTCTCAATACCTCGTGTCTTGTGTTTCTACTGTATTGTGACCCTCCCTGTTGACCCCTTATACAATTTTCGGTTTTTAAAACGAGACTTTCCAAAATAGAAATGGTTTCTTTTTTCTTACATTTTATACTGTTAGGCCTGTTTCTGAGCGGGTTAAGGGTTAAAGTACACGTGACTGAACAAGACTGGCTGTTCGGAAGTCACTCACGACTAGTAAATATATCATCTACGGCCAACGGTGATGTGTACTTACGTCACAAATAGTCAAAATACGGCGTAAATAGGAAAGTAAACTCTCAAATGAACAGATTCCAGTCCTGGCCACGACGATAGTCCAGTGTCTGCTTATTTTTAAACTGTCGTCTTCATTCCTCTTTATAATTTCCCAAGACTAACAGACTGTGTAGACAAAACAAGCGCCACCTTTAGCAGTTTTGTCGATAGTCTGCGGCTTGAAATGTTCTAGGTCAACCAAACACAAACCAAAGCAGATGTCTAGAGTAACCGCGGTGAACCACGTGGTACGAAATCTCTGGAAATTCTCCCCCTTTTTTGTAACTGTCGATGTGCTGGGAGAAACGTAGTCTTCTCGTTTTCCAGGTATGAAGTTCCTCATCTACTAAAAACAAGTCTCGGAACTATTTTTGTTGCATAGAAGAATCTACCTGTCTGCCGCCAGTTTGGAGCTGAAGGCCCGGAGTTGACTGGTTTAGGGTGCAGTCCTGACGGTTTGCAATAGGTTGTTAACTGACTTCGAATCCGTGATTTGTTTCCTGCCTAGTTTTCTTCCCGAATACTACTATCTGGGGAGACCGGGGTGACATTATCACCCCTAACTATCTCTGCTGCTGATGGCCAGTTCGCCCTGTCATTGTACACGCTGACCCATGTTCCTGATGTTCTACTAAAGATGTGACCTTTCCAGGTAAAGTTTCTCTCTGAAAGTAGGAAAATACTAAGCTAATTTGATATTCAGTGGATGAATTTATTGGAACCTGTGATAGACATGGAGAATCCCTTTTTTATGAAACCGAAGTTGACTTACACTTGAGGTCTCCAGTTTACTATTTCGTGTTTTCAAGGTAATAGCTATTTATTATTTGTTAAAAAACGGCTGAGTTTGGTAACTAAGTCGATTAAAACGTTGGTAGCCTTATTTTTAAGTATGAAAGTTTGGAATCTTACTGCATCCGTGACGTAAAATATTTAAATATTTTAAATGGTTGTGATCAAGCATCATCTAATACATGTATGTAATTGATAGATGCTGACTATGTGAATGGGAACGAGATAACAGGAGAGTATTTATCGCTTTGAAGTAGAAGGAACAAGAGCATCCATCACGGAAGCTTGCACTGGTCTTCCAGAGAACTCCCTCGGTGGTAGGTGGTCTGTTGAGAGAGGTCGGAACACTTCCCACAGGTTACCGTTCTGACACAAACTACCTCAAGGTGGACATCATCATCACATACTCTGTTGAAAAAGAGCAACTGGCCATAGAATGCAGGTGTTCCAAAGATCCTATAATCACGATATCTGTATGGCAGTAGCTCGTGACAAACGATGGCTTTAAAAATGGCGCTAGGCTGTGAGATAATCGAGTAATCGTAACGTCATCGGTATTTGAGCGTTAACCGCGTGGCTGTATCGTGTAACGGAACATTAGACTAAGGATGGAGATACTTTCTGGACACGACGATTAAATGTGTACCTCTGTCAACGAAGTCCTCTCTATTACGAAGCTCCTTTTTCTCTCCGTCTGTTTGTGATTTTTTTGCTTAGAATTAAAAAAATCAAACAAAGGAACTAAGAGGATTCCATCAAGAACTCGTCGCCAAAGTA
>JACATO010001621.1:0-96504 GCA_018389105.1 Nautilus pompilius
AAAATTTCTGGGCTTCACGTTTAAAACGTCTCGCCGGACTTGAAACCGCTCAAACTCCCCGACCCACGGGGACTTTTACAGCCGTCGCTCAACATACCGTACCTGTACTTCTGATTAGTTTCGGGTCGGGTCCACCTGTCGCGGAATTAGTTCTTAAATAAGGTAGACGATTTAAATACTACATCCAGGCTTTGAAATATACAGCTCAGCAATTTTACAATTATACGAATTTCTTTATTATTATTATTTATTATTATTATTATTATTATTATTATTATTATTATTAATCCATGATGAGAACATGTTGCCGCGTAAAGGAAAGTTAGGATCAGCGGAGTGATAGCCAAATGCGCGTACCAGAAAATTTCTATCCGTGCCCGAGATCGGCGCTTATTCTTCGCCCCACTTTCTCTTGTTTTGAGAGATGGGGACGGAGAAGCTTCTTCTCCCTTCCCCTTACTCTTTTTTTCTAAGTGAACTTTCGCGGGTGATGCCTCGGCTCCTCGCCCGGGGTGTGTGTGTGTGTGTGGGGGGTGTTGGCTCTTCCGAGATACCTAGCTTCGAGGAGGTGCCGACGAATGGTCACGGTGCTGTTGGGCCTCTCACAAAAGAATGGGAACCGGTCCGCGCTATTCATCTGTTGCTATTTCAGGCTCCTCGTCTATTGATACATGAAAGAAGACGGCGGCGATGTAGTTTCTAGAAGGGTTGTGGGGGTGGGGGAGAGGAACCGTCCGATTTAGCCTATATACTTATAAACGGGCCTGCCGCTGTGATAGAACCCCCACAATAACCTACGGCGTCCGGCTAAAACCCATCTAGACAGCTTCCAGCGGCCTTCCCCGCCCCATTTAACAATTAATTTAGGAGTGAAACTGTCGCGTGATGATGATGAGGGAGAGAGATTCGGCATCTTTCTCGGAGACTCACAGCTTCTCCTCTCCCACCTGCGTTTCCTCGTACTTCCACAGTGCGATGTATTTCGGTACCAGGCCGAGTTAAAGCCCCGGTCTGGCCTCGTTTATTCGAGGGAATTTAGTTCTGCTGAAGTAGGCGGGTGGGCGGGGTGGACCCCCATCCATCAGTCCACCCGCCCGGGATATACAGATCTCGATGACCATCTTTTAGATTTTTGTCGGATTATCTTCGTTCTGAAAATCCCCTCAGAAACTGTCTGGACAGGAGGAAAATGAGCTGGCTAACCACCTACCTACCTGACCCCCCCCCCCCAGACCTCCCTCCGGGGCCTGGAGTCGACGACATTCACGTCTGCGGGGTCCCTTAAATAGCCCTTTTTTATGCCCCCCTCCAACCCCGTGTTGTGTAGCTAAATATTCGGCTCGGAAAGAGAAGTTTTCACCTTCATCCGTGCAGCCGGGGCCTTCCCCATCTGACGTCTTCGCCCAGCACCGTTTGTTAGTATTTCCTGTTTGCTGTACCCTAATTACTATATCGATGACTTGTCATTCCGTATTTAATTTCTGTAAAACGAATTCCCTTTCCCACCTCCTACATTTTGTCAGACAATTTCAAGTTGTTTGCCTGCCATTATGGCTTTATGTCACCCGGTGTTATGCAAGATTGTCCCGCCTAATGTAGTCCGGCTATTATTAGTATTATTATTATTATTATATTATTATTATTATATTATTTATTATTATTATTATATTATATTATTATTATTATTATTGTTGTTGTTGTTGTTGTGTTGGTGTTGTTGTTGTTGTTGTTTGTCGTTGTTTTTTTATACATTTGTTCTGGTCACTGTTAACCAAATTTCTTTTCTTTTAAAATATATATTTTAAAATCTAGTTATATTTTATTTGTTTAACCGTTTTTAACCCTGAATTTACTTTCCGTATATCATTTGTAATACGTGGAAATTCCTTTTAATTAATTAATTGAAATTTCTTAGCTTCATTTACGTGATTTGACTCGGGAATGAATCCCTGTCGCAGATCTCGTTTGCTGTCCACGCTAACCTCTAATTTTATTCACTTATTTATGACCATTCCCCCTTTCTTCTTGCTTAAAGGGTAAGAAGGCATATGAACAGGCGACCGACCGACCGACCAGCTGGATCTTTTGTCGCGGTGGGCCTTAAGTGTGCAGAGCACCGTTCGAGTGGAGATGCTGTTGGTCAGGCATCGAAGAGTCGATGCTGCTTCGAGTGAGATGGTGGGCGAGAGCGGCTCTGTGTCTGCGAGTCGAAGAACGTGTCCACCTACGACCTCTCGCTGCGAGCTGTTTCACAAAGTCGGTTCCTTTATAATGCCACCTTCGACCGTTTGTTATTGGTGCCGAGGAAAATTTTCTTGTGAGGGCAATCGTTTTTAATAAAATAATAATCATAATAATAATAATAATAATAATAAGAAGAAAGAAGAAGAAGAAGAAGAAGAAGAAGAAGAAGATCTTTTGTAACACAAGAATAAATTCTCTGCTAACGTTTGGAAATCTCTCATAACGTCTCCTTACCCCATCGATAGCAGCCGTTCTCGGGTCCGACCCTGGAGAAGAAACAGCCTTCAGTTTGGAGTTCGATATCTTTTCTCTTTTGCGTTTCCGATAGCAAATAAATTCGACTTCATTTATCTTTCTCCTGTCTCCCATAATATTAGTCTTCTTTTGTTGCTTACCACTCAACACTTTCGAAACTTGAGAATTTTACCAAGTTTTTTGTTTGTTTTGTTTTCAAGTTCTGAGTTAAAATATCTTTTTTCCATCGCTTCATAATAATATAATAATAATAATAATAATAATAATAATAATAATAATAATAATAATAGGCTCTTTTAATTTCTTAAGATCCACTTCAGCAGATCTTAAATATACAACAGGTTGCTTGCCTTGTTCATCATTTTCGTCCGAGTAAATAGATTTTAAATGCATCGAAAGAAAGTCGGTTCGCGGAGTTTCTCCAAAAGGCTGAAAGGTTACCATAGCAACGGGAGGTATTATTCTTAGATTCGGTAGAATATCAATGGCGATACAGTTACTTGTCTTAGGATAGGTTTTAGCTTTCTGACCCCCGCTGCACGAGGGGGGTTGCGTTGTTTGTTTTTGTTTCCTTTTGTGTTGCTTTTTTTATTCAAAAGGGGTTTTCCTAATTCGGGAAATGTCTGGGTGTTGTTGTTAGATGACAGAATGTGTCCTCGCGAGGTTGGAGTGCGGAGAAACAAGCGGGTCGCGACTTCACGAGATACCGCAGCGCCGTCTGTCGGTATTGTTTAGCGGGAGAAAAGAATCGAGATGTAATGGTGGAAAGTGTCGCGAGCCGCGGAGCTCCCTTAATGGCTTTAATGCCGCAAAGTAGATGGGGACCACCAGGCGGCACCGCTGCGATATGTCGTTAAATTCTCGTTACCCTCGACATATCGCTCGAGTCCGATGTTCGTGTATCAACAGAACCCGGCGAGGGAAGCTAACGGTTGCACGTACTGTCACTGTTTACTGTACCATAGACAGGTGCGCTACCGGGGGTGGGGTGCCGTAAAGGTGTGCGTGTGCGTACGTCACACCTGATCCCTTGGTTAACAACCTGCGCCGGCCGACTCGGTATTTTCCTGCTGACGTCACCGAGTCACGTCCACTTCCTCTCTTGGGGGCCCCGGAAAATAATTCGAAATCGTTGTTGTTGTGTTGTTGTTGTTGTCGGCCATCGCCCGACTCGCGGTGTATTAAGATTAGCTAAACCTATAGCGGCGATAGAGGTTTTCTCCGCGCTGTGCTTAACGAGTTTGTACGGGATTATCTTATCTTAGTTCCGTCTACTTCTCACTCAAAATGGCCGCCCTCGTCCCTCCTCTCGTCTTCTTTTAGTTAAATGTTAATTAATGAATTCATTTAGTCGTACATTATCCACCAAATTAATTAATTCGTTTATTTGTACATTATCCACCTAATTAATTAATTCGTTTATTTGTACATTATTCACCTAATTCATTCATTCGCTTATTTTCAAGAGCTCCAAACATCCCGCTAAAAAAATAATGGACGAGTAACGACGAATAATTTACCGGTATAGATTAACTTCCACTCCAAGTTTTCCTATTTTGGATAATTCTCAAATATTTCTAGAAATATAACTTCTGTTACTAGATGGGCAATAAAAAGGAATAATTTTTGAGCGAAAGAATTTTCATAAAATTTGAATTTATTCCTATTAGTATTATTATTATTATTATTATTATTATTATATTATATTATATATATGTTTGATTTTCTGTCTTCGGGTGTTAAGCCTACACATTTCCTCTATTCACCTAACCCACTTTATTTATAACATTAATCTAGGATATCTACTAAAAAACTTACCAAAAATTGAGTTAAATTATAATTATTCAATACGTGCCAACTTTTCGGATGCGAAAAACTGGTTAATCAGCATCATAATCTGCTAACCTTAGTTCAGAATACTAACCACCATAATTTTATTAATGTGTTTTACTTCTGTGACGGTATTGTCTGACGGCTGAATTAGGGGAGAGCGGTGGGCGGAAAGGCAAATCCTACGATGAGACGTAGGATAGATTTTTTTGTAAAGTTTAGTACGGTGTTAATATTCAAGATGACTGGTCTTTTAGCTCAGCAAATAGCCGGGCCTTGTCTACAAATGCTGTAGCTATGGTAACCAACGAAGCGTGTGAAAACAAACACCGATATCAGAAGATAATCTGCCTGTTTGTTTGAACACCGCAGTGGTGACCATCAACTTCTACCAGCTCGATATAGCCGCATTCTACCTGTCTTACCTATTAAATTGCTCAGCATTTCATGTTTGATTACTTTCATTAAGCACACGTGGGCAGGTGAATTGGGCAGGTACTTTGTGAAACATTTTGTCAGTTTAAAACTCGATTGTATCTGATCACAGTAACCGCTCAAAAGTGTTAGACCGACTCGACGCTGGTCTCACCGGGTTTCGTGCACTGGATAAGCTTAGCGTTTGTTGTTTTATTTACCGCACACGGGAAAGATATCGTTTGCGGTGGATTTTATGCTACTTCGTACAGATCTCCTCCTTGCGCGGAACCTAACTGTTACAGCAGTAATATCGCTGACCGACCCACAAGAAGTGCATATCCCCATGATACAGCCCTCGACTTTTCCCGATGAGAGGGGATCGGAACCGGGCCAAACTCTGGAACTTGCTTACGCCAAATGTACAAGTCCAATCTCGGCGAAAGTAAGAGGAAGTTTTCTGTTTTGATCGAATTTAATTTAATTTTCTTCCGCTCGTAGCGTCTCATGGGGAGGGAAAAACAATATACATCAAATGCTGAAAATCATAAGCGCGCGCATGTGTGTGAGTGTGAGGTGTGTGTGCGAGTGGTGTGTGAGTGTGGGAGTGTGAGTGTGTGTGTGTGTGTCTTTTAAAAGGCGGAAAGTCGGCAAACAGTAAATTTGGTTTATCTAAATTTTCTAGTCATTAAAACGTATTATATTTCTACGGATATGACGGGAATGGATTAGTTTCCTTAATAGCCAATTAAACTGGAGATCTCGTACATGTATCATACCGAAAATTATTATGAGTTTATACACAGGATCTCATCAATAATAATAATAATAATAATAATAATAATAATAATAATAATAATAATAATAATAATAATAATATCATTTAAATGATTAATCAACGATATAAAATATATCGATATATAGGAATATAAACAAGCTCGTCGGAAATAGCGAAAACTGTTGTTGCACCTTAATAGCTGTATTTCCAACTGCATTTCACTTTTTCAAATAGCCACCTTACAATTTTTTTTTTTAAAATTCCATATAAAAACGTTCCATTATGGTAAGTTAGCATTCACTCGCTGAATTGAATAACTGTGGATGTAATTATTTCTCTGAAAAATCTTTAATAGTAATTAATTGCTGAATAAGGGAAGCGGTTTCCACGAGGCTAACAAGGCTTGTAGTTTTTCTATAGATGCCAGTCTAGCCTCACTTTGATTTCCGCGTTTCTATTTAACCGGCCCAGCCCGACGTCGGGGCCACGTTGTTGTGTAGAATTAGCCCAAAAACTCGTCATTTTGTGTACATGCGAGCAACAAAAAGGAGTTTCGAATCTAAACAATAGAAATAAACTGGATGTTAGGAAACTGTTTAGCAACCGAAGTCTGGTCATCTATCTTGTTGTACATTTCCCTGTTCAGCTATAAAGAGGCAAATACATACATACATAAGTTATAACGTTAAACCGGAGGAATCAAGTCAGGTAGGGGTGGGTGGGTGGTGGTGAAGAACCGGCTCTGCTACTCTAATCACGGACGACAGAATCGCGATTTCTCTGTTATGATGCTAATCTAGCGGAGTTTGGAAGAGAGCTGCTGGTGTCTTTGTTTCTTATCCCATCCTATCGTAACCGCCAACTCGCTGCTCCCTTTACCGTTATTTAGAACTGGCGCTTTTCTGAATAGAGCCCGAAGGGAATTTTAATAAAAACTCTTTTAACAAAATGTATTTATTTAATAGAATTACCATTAAAGCGATTGCAGAATATTTATGGAATTTAACCACTAAAAGTGGTTAATGCATATTTTTTTTCTTCTCCCTTTTCTTAATTCCGCCCTTACCTTAAGGGAAGAATCTTGTTTATAAGTCTGATCGATGCTTCGATTATTCTCCTGCCGCTCTCCTCACGACAGCCGTGTTGCCGCTCACTTCGAGAGACAAGTCTCAGCCACCGCGAGACTGCAGGTGAAGCATCTTGGCGTCCACCGCCACAGTGTTACTTATCCGTTTCTAAGTTAATTATTTATTTATCTATTTGATTTTTAATTTTAAATGTTATTGGCGACACGTCCCATGCCCACACTTTTTGTTTTTCTCCCCCAAAATCTATTTACTGGAGTTTGGTGGCTCAGCGTGATCTTGTCGCACTCGGTTTGCTGCAGATGTCGGCAGGGAAAGGGTGAATTGGAGAACAGCTTGTTTTGTTGTTTTTTATTATAAAATTATACTGCATGCATTTGTTTTGTTTTTTTTTTCTCTTCTTTAAACACTAGCATTAATTAATACGCAAACACCCAGCCACCTACTATCAGAAACTCTTTTTAGTTTGGCGCCGTCCATGATAATAGTAGCTGCAGCGTCATAACTCGTGAATAGAGAGACAGGTGCAACAGCAGCGTACACACACATATAGCATATGAGACAGAAGGATATAACTGAAGCGGACCCGGGGTTTGAGTGATGGGGAGCGAGAGAGAGAGAAGAGAGAGGGAGGAGAGGAGAGGAGAGAGAGAGAGAGAGAGGGAGAGGAGAGAGAGGATAGAGAGAGAGAGAGAGAGAGAGAGGAGAGAGAGAGCGAGATGAGGGAGGTGAGGGAGAGAGGTGGGGAGCGAGAGAGAGAGAGAGAGAAAAAACAAAAACAAACCAGTTTCTTTCTAATACTTTAATTAAACGACCATATTAGTTATTTGTTATCTCTCCCTCGCTCCCTCGCTTTAATCACAATAAATTGCGCAGTAACATATCGAGAGAAAAGGGAAAAGAGAAGGCTCAATTAGATTTAAAAAAAAAAAAAAAAGCAGTCCGCGAGAGTATTCGTCCTCCCCGACTTCCGACTTTCTTAGCCGCGATGTGAAGAAACCTTCGGCTGTGACGTACTGGCATCTCATCAGGGTTCCCTCCGCTACATCCGTCGTATATACCTTAATTTCTATTCTGGCTCGCGGGGACTCGGGTGGTGCCATCTCTGCGGAGCTATGCCCAGTGCGGGCTCGATTTTGATCTATGAATACATTTAAATTAATTAACTTGTTTATTTTGTAATTATTCTTAAGGGTGACCCTTTTTATGTGTTTAGGTGTCGCAAACGGGGGGGGGGTTACGAATTAAGAATTTCCGCCTATGGTATTTTTTTTACGTAGGAGGGGAGGATGTGCGGGTTCGATTACATTTAAAGGGACTGACAGGTTGAAACCGAGGAATGCGTTATTAGCTAGAACAATGCTATTTAGATATGATAATAATACGAAGGGGTTTTTGCATCCACCCCAGCCATTCCAGTGAATATATCAGAGTCTGTAGAGAAATCAGATAGTTCCGCTTCACCCAGTCACGCTCGGCTGAATGACCCGACTTTGTCTGGGAGTGTAGGCAAAAGGATGTAGTGAACCACCCGGTTATAAAGTGGGAACCTCTGGACAATACCCGACTTTAAAGCATTCATGTGTTGCACATTGGTCGATTGTAAAAGTATAGATACATCTCTCTCTCTCTCTCTCTCTCTCTCTCTCTCTCTCTTCTCTCTCATCTCCATCTCTCTCTCTCCATCTCACATCTCTCTCTCTCTCTCTCTCTCTCTCTCTCTCCATCTCTCTCTCACTTCATCTCTCTCTCTCTCTCTCTCTCTCTCTCTCTCTCTCTCTCTCTCTCTCTCTCTCTCTCTCTGCAGTTTCTCGTCACCACCCTAACCCAGCGGCATTTCATATTTCACATCTCGTGTCTGGTATAAAAAAAACAAAAAAAGCAATCTTTTGACATTCTGACTGGATATTGTCTGCTGTTGTTAAATCTGTTTCTCATGTTGTTATCGCTCTCTACAGTGTTTTATACCCGTTTTCTATACACACACACCTGGCTTGGTAAAATATTCCCACGTTCCTTTTCGTTTTCAAGACATATATATATATCCCAGCGTCAGCACAAAAAAGCACATCTGCCTAAAGGTGGGACTGTTTATTGATACTAAAGTAATTCTAAAAACTGAAGAAAATTAGGAACGCGAGCATAAAAATGTACTAAGGACAAATGCTAAAAAAAAAAAAAAACGTGGAAAAATACAGGTATTTCAGGAAATAAGGTTCTCTTGCTGCCACCGATGAGCAGGTATCCAGGTGTTTCATTCTACCCGTGAGGCAGCATCGTTCTTAATTCTCATTTCTCTACAAGGTTGGTAATCTCTTGGGAAAGAACAAATACACCAGTCTTTAGATATTTCGATTGTCGATTTCTTGTCGTCTTCAAAAGGATATATATATATATATATATATATATATATATACACACTACGAGTTAATAATCTATTATTCTAGTTATTAACCGATAATTTCGGACTCCCCGGTTTTATTATTATTATTATTAATTATTATTATTATTATTATTATTATTATTATTATTATTATTAGTTTGTTATTTTATCGTGAAGCGATGTCATCAAACAAACTAAGTTACCTGTTGACAAAATCCACAAGATCTTTTAACAGTCATTTCGGTCATAGCTTCTGACATCGCGGTGCCAAAAAATAATTCCTTTAAAACTCTTGGAACGTTCGTAGCCTTTGCCAGAGAAATTGGCGAGTGACGTCGGGCGGTGCGCGGCGGTTGGGGGGGGGTCCAAAGTAAAACTCCTCCGCCGGAGAGCTACAACAAGATGGCTCCCACTGGTAGAACGAGCGCGGCGGCGAATGGGTTGAAGTTAGCAGCTGCTAGAACTTGATGCTTTCCCCCCCCCCGAAAACCTTTTCACAAAACAAGCGCATTCAGGAAAACTCCGGTCGTTAATTGAAACGGTTCTCTTCTCTTTGTTAAAACGGAAAACTAATTAATCACGTGGTGGTTTAGAGCTACCGACCTCTACGAGAGAACGATCGACACATATTTTCCTTCGCCCGGGGAATTGAGATATTTATCCCCAGCTTTCCCCTTAACTCTTTCGTCTCCACCTTCTGGAAACCGACGTTAAGATTGAATAGACCATAAGCTTCAAAGAATCACATGGTCAGGCAAAGAAATCCAATTATTTTGTTTAAGTTTTTTTAAAATGAACTTTAAAGAATTTCGTTTTATAAAATTACAGTTACCAGCCCGGAATATGTCGCCACCCCCCCCCACAATAAGAAATCTAATTTAATTTTGCTTAAGATTATCCGAAGACGCCCCATACCTACAACTCATTCACTAAGCGGTTGCGAACTGGCGCGATATCCATCACCCATATGCCGAAGTATTTCCTTCTAAAAACTCTTATCGTGGTCGATTTAAATACATCCATCTGTCATCGATTTATCTTTTTAGATAAATTATTTAGTAAACTGTATTTTAAAAAAAAAACAAAAACAACAACACAAAACCCAACCACCTCCCGACGATAGCGACTCTTATTTTGTCTTATTCTTCAAGAAGGTGTGTATATTGTTTGCAATCCTGAGTATTCCACCTGCGCTTCGTATGGTCTGTCTGGACACCGGTCCAGTCAATGGGGCGATTATCCTTTTTAAATTTACATCTCGCGTTCAAATGGAGGGATACAGAGAACTCTTCAACTCTTCCCCGGCGCGCACACAACACATATAGGGTTTGAGGAAGCCACATTAAGGGGTAGATTTGAAATTTTAGTAAACAGAAGAGGGGGGAGTTAATGCTATAAATGGGAATAACAAACGCCTTTTCACGACTCTGTCCGATCGTCGTTACTTTCTCTGTTTCGGTTCGATCTAGACGCCTCCATCCGCATCGTTTTCCCTTTCTTGATTGGTTTCGTAGTCTCGTGTACACCGACCAAAACCCGCGTCACAGCCGGTCCATCCTTCCCGGGGCCGGCCAGTATCAGTTCCCGGGCGGCTCCTGGACGTCGGTGCGCGACAGCGGCCGAGATGATGACGGAGCTTTTCCCAGAGACGGTTCTCCAGCTTCTGGAGATGACGTCAGCTCCGCATCAGCGCCGATGATCTCGACAGGCCGGCGGACGGTAGGGGTTTTGGAAAACGCTCAGCTCCCTCCCTCCCTCCCCCGCCTCCGCCTCCTCGTTCCTTCCTCGAAACTTTCCACGCCGGGAAACAAGTAAATCCCCCTGCCACGACGAACCCGCAGCCAGGGACGCCACCCCTACCCAGCACAACGATCCGCGCCCCACCCCGCCATTTTTGCCCGACATGGGTTCTCACGGGTCTACTTCCGGTCTGCGCAGGCCTACGATTCGCGGGGACTCTTTCGGGATTTACCAACGGATGTTCTAGAAACCTCTGGTCGGGGTGCCGGCGGGTGGAACATCTCCCTATGGGGGGGGGGCAGTCGCTCTTCCTCGCTATTAACGGTTAATACGCCTTTATTACTATTATTATTATTGTGTACCTTTTCTTTTTATTTGAAACGGGGTCCGATCACCCCGAATAACCGCCCACCCCACGTGCTGCTTCAAGCCGTCCCTTTATTTTAGTCTTAAATAATTGTCAAAAAGTTTTAAAAAAATTTAAAAAAAGAGGGGGAGGTAAGCGTGCACGGAGAGCGCACAGGTGCCCGTCTCTTCGCTTTGACGGAAATGACAAATCGCCCCTAACTGCCCCACCACCACCACCACATTGGTTCATCTAATTCTAGCGCCGTTTAACCGGCTACTAACCGTGCAGACTTAGTAACCGATAGACACCCGACTTTCCGCATCAGTTCGATCTGGAAGGTTGGGGGGGGTTAGGGTTAGGGTTGGAAGGCGGAAAAGAAAGTTGGAAAGCATCTGTATCTCTATCCGAGAGTTGTAGAGTTACTCTCCGCTCGTAAAAACGTCAGGGAAATTTTTATTTGTTGAAAAATAAAAGAAAGGAAAAAAAAAAACGGTCATAAAGATAACAAAAACGTAATTACGAAACAAATTCTGTACTGTACTCGGAGCTGGTCTTGGGGGCAACTCTCCCACTTTTAACCCGACCCAAAGATATCCATCTCTACTTTCAATTTGCTATAAAAAAAATATTTGCAACTTCAATCGCCGTTCGCCCGTTTACCTTCTACATGAAGCTCTGTTCTCACAAACGCGGCTCCACTATCTTAAAACCATTCTCCCGTCCTTCCCCCCTCGCTGTACCATTTCGTCAAGCATTTATTTTTTGCCTGTATGTACAGCTCAGAATATTTTACCTGAGGCCGCCGTCTAGTCGGCGCGGGTTCGATACACCTGACCGGCCTGCTTCGATATTTAAAGGAAAGACACTCGAATCTTTTTATTTTGTAGACGACGTTCAGGCACTAAAGAAAACAAAACATTAACAATTTTTAAGAAAAACTGGATCCGAATTACTTTATTTCATCGTGAGACTTCCTTAAAGGAGTCTGAGAATTAAATTAGATCAAAGCAATTAAACATAAATTATAGATTTCATATCATCTCTGTTCGCCACCCTCTGTGACGGCGGATGGTTGTCATGTACAGTTATTTATTATTATTATTATTATTTCTTATGTACTTAACGTTTTGTCTACTAAACCTTTTTTTTGTTAATATCCAGCTTTGTTGTGGATGTTAAAATTGTTGCTAAGGTTGTCAGGTTATTTATAGATAATTTCCGGCTGAGAAATCTCTCTAGAAGACAACCTTCTTCCTTATTATTAACATTTAATGCACCATTATTATTATTATTATTATTATTATATTATTATTATTATATTATTATTATTATTATTATTATTATTATTTTATTATTATTATTCTAGTTCTGTTGAACAGCCATCTTGTTTTAATAGCTAGGGTATTTTAAGGTATACTCGACCCTATCTATTCGCAAAGAATCTTTTTCGGACTTAAAAAAGATTTAATTGTTCTACCAGCTTCACCCGAATAATCGCTACATTACAACAGTTAGCTGTTTCCATACAGCGTGTTTATAATCAGCCAAGTTCTACCTTAGCGTTTAGGGTCTCAATTAAGCTTTCGAGAGCTACTTTTTGGCCATTCTTGTTCTTTTTGACGTTCGTCGTTGTTGTTGCTGCTGCTACTGTTTGCTTGTGTTTTCCTTTTCTTTCGTAAATGGTTAAAAAACACAAAAAAACAAACAGACGCACAATGCATCTCCCCAACTCCACCGTCTCCTTGGTTACGCTCGTAAATCGGTACGAGACTTGGGCGTGTGACTGTGTTTTCGATTACATCCAAAATGGTCGCCTGCCAGGCAACGTGACCTCGCACATTAACCGCATCCATCCGGGGAAATAGAAAAAAAGAGAGAGAGAGAGAGGGAGGAGAGAGAGAGAGAGAGAGAGAGAGAGGAGAGAGATGAGGAGAGAGTGGCGGAGTTTCACTGACAAACTGGATTTACGTCATGACGTCAGCGAAGAGCTGTTGCGAAGTTGTCTCCCCACAGTTCGGGGAAAGTGACACCGAGAGCAAACAAGCTAATATTTGCATGATACGTTTAATGAACTCAACCTAAAAGGTTACATTATGATGCACTTATTCTGTTTGTTTTTCATTTTTAAAAAGTTAGTTTTTTGTGTAAAGCAAATAACAGATATTTGTATAATATTCGAATATATATAACTGTGAAGCATTTCTTTTCTGTTCAGTCTCATTCCTCCACTAACGCCACGAGGTTAGCAACAACAGTACGGTCGGCTTGGATATGATTACTAACCATAGAAACAGGTTGTTTTGTGTTCGTACCTTATACCTGGTCACCCACTATTCTACTTTGAACGCAGGTTAAGACAAAGAACTAAAGCGGATTCTCAGTGGAGGAATCTGAGGTCTACGTGAAAAAAGCAGCTTAAAATTGTCGATTGCTTTTATTTAATTTTTAAAATCTCATTCTGATCAGCTTTCTTGAAGTTTTTTTTTAATATAACATGAATCCCCCACCCAAAATACTAATAATAATAATAATAATAATAATAATAATAATAATAATAATAATAATAATAATAATAATAATAATAATAATAATAAATTGCCGTTTAATTGATAGCCCTTTTTACCTTACAACATTTGGATCTTTCCTAGATAACACAAGGTCAATCACGGAGATGGCGTCACACTCTCCGGTAGCTTCCTTGGTAGCCAATTTCATCCTTTTATTCCGTTCAGTGAATTTCTTGTTTGTTTGTATGTGAGTTATGGTTACAAAATTTAGGTCTTTCCCCTTCTTTTCCCTTTTTCTAATGTTCTAATGGAACTCACACAACGCCCATTTCTGAGATAAGGCAACGGACCAGGTAAAAAAAGAGAGAGAGAGAGAGAGAGAGAGGAGAGAGAGAGAGAGAGAGAGAGAGGAGAGAGAGAGAGAGAGATGGAGAGAGAGTAGAGAGAGAGGGAGAGAAGAGGTGGAGAGATGGAGAGATGGAGAGAGAGATGAGAGAGAGAGAAGAGAGAGAGAGAGAGAGAGAGAGAAGAGAGAAGATAGCGGAGAGAGAGAGAGAGAGAGAGAGAGAGAGAGAGAGAGATGAAGAGATGGAAGAGAGAGTGGAGAGAGAGAGAGAGATGGAGAGAGAGATGGAGGAGAGAGAGAGAGAGAGAGAGATGGAGAGAGAGATGGAGCGAGAGAGCGCGAGAGAGATGGAGACATTGAGAGAGAATAAAAACAAACTGTCAGGTTCTGAAACGACGAACATTTGAAATTAGACAAATTACGAGTCACCAAGATTTAGTTGCAATTTTCCCGACCCCTTAACCCTCTTTAAATGCATGAGAAAAAAATATATAGAAGAACAAAGATAACGATATTTATAATCTGTCAAAGTCTTTTTTTTCCTTCATCACACGAATATTATTATACTGGAGCAGTCAGACAGGAAAACTACGTTATTCTCGAAAGTTTAGTTAGGCCTCATTTGGAATATGAGCATAAGCCTGTAGTTTTTTGTTTTTTTAAAATTAAAACGATTTCTTACAGATTATAAAACGTCTAAAGCAGATTCTCTGAAAGTAGGAGAGCAGTCCACAACGGTGGCTGGTTTACAGACATTTGAAGGGCGGTGTTACTGAGAAGTACGACTTTCAAATGAATACGCCCATATATACGGTCACTGACGAATGGAATGAGCTAATTATAACATTCGTGTGAAGAAATTGTTGATTAATTCAATAACCACGTAGGTAAACACTTCTCAGACCTGGAAATTCTGTATAAGCTATAATAGCCCTTTTGCCTCCGTGTGAACGCTATGCTCTATTATACACGAACACTTCTCAGGCTGGAAACCTTGTATAAGAAGTAACGACTCTGTTTTCTTGTAACTTATATGTTACACCATCTATAGAAACTTTAAAACCTGGAATCTCCTGCATGTTGTCATGAGTTATATTACACTATTATTAATAGTATAAATCTCAGTTTCTGTTTTAATTAGTTCACTCTAAAACTGGATAATGTTTGATTTTCACACTAATGCTAAAAGTAAAACTATAACGTTTTTTCTTCATTTAAATGTGGTGGATAGATTTCTTTTTTCGGATATTGTGCATATATTTAATTTTAACCAATGCGATGGTTATGTTTTAGTTTGTGTCTCATAAGTCCCCTTTTTTAAAACTCTCATTTTGCTATATGAGTTACATTTTAATTGTTTAAAATTTCTCTTCGGCGAATCAACACGTCATGGTGTACGGAACATGCTAACCAAGGAGTACTAATTATACTTCTGCCGTACATAACTGAGGCATGAATAACCCCATTAAACCTGAGTTCCCATATACCCGGGGGTCATTCATTTCTGATCAGTAGTGTAGCGAATTAATTTTTTTTTTTTTTTTTAATTTCTTCTCTATAGAGAATTTTTTGTAAGGTTCGGAACCTTAATGCAGCAGTTATTTCCATCCCCGTATTTCTGTATCTCCACTAAAATAACACAGGAAAGCTGATACCGTGTGGTGTAGTGGTATGACAGCAAACCATCTTTCTTTAGGGAGGGGGCGTATCAAAACTTTCCGGATCGTTGTCGTAAGTCTCGGGGGGGCTCACCACGCGAGATTAAATAAAATCACGCAAGGGAGATAAGTACTCGAAAGGAGAATAAACGCGTCATTAAAAATGAAGCATTTTCACTCGATATTTAATTTTTTTTTTTAAAAAAAAAAAAAAAACCTTGCAAACGATTTGGCTTTTTGTCTTATTTTAAATTCTATTTCTTTTACTCGTTCCTTCCTTTGTCGTGGCTTTGGAAGAATTAAAGAAAAGGAAAATTCGCTCTGTCTGGAGGCGTCCAGCTCGCTCTTTTTTTCCTTCCTACGTGTTGAAATTAATTCGCTTAATCGAATCCTTTGTGGACCCCATTCCCCTTCTTAATTAACATATTGTACATCCTTACAGTGGCATCACTTTGCTGCTTAATTAAATCATGAAGGTTGTGTTTCTTCGCAAATTTATTTTCCATACTTATTGTGAGCGCTTTCCACAATGGTCAAACAAGAGAGAAGGCGCCGGCGGAGATGACGTGTCGCCGGACCGATCCTCCCTCCATCCATCCATCGTGAAGCTGCAATCTTCCCCAACTTCCTTCTCCCTCATTCCGCATCGGCGCGATATTAAGGCGCGCGAATTCTTCTGTAGGGCTCACGAAATTTGTACACAAAACGACAATTCTCTCAGTCTTTGCTTATATATTAGGAGTATTCTCGGAATTCTCTTCTCTTCCCCATTTTGTCTGATGTGGGTGTTTTTTTAATCCAAACTATTGTTTAGTTTGGAGATCTGTGCGGAAATACAAAATAAAAAAATATACTTGTATCCGAGTTTCCGAATTAAGCGAAAAGGTGAGGTACAGATTATTAAAGTTTTCTTGAAGCATGCTTCCGTATGTTGTTATGTCCCATCGCTTCGGTACATACTTGAGTGCACTGAGAAGAGGTTCAGTCGTTAATTTAGTGTCGTGTTAAACAGTATTAATTAAAACGTATATCTTAACTACCACAGCACACCGGCGTTTTTGAGGCTGAAGGCTGTCAGCTTGGTTTTCATTTCCGGATGTTCGGAGAGTAACCAGCTTACAGAAGGTGGGCTACCTAACGACCTGAAACCAGATTAGTATTTATTTATTTATCGGGAGGGAACGGCAAGTGGTACTCGGTGCTTCTCTCTCTCGCTCTTTCTCCTCACTCTCTCTCTCTCTCTCTGTCTCTCTCTCTCTCTACCCGTCTCCTCCTCTCTCTCTCCTCTCTCTCTCACTCATCTCTCCCTCTCCTCATATCTTCTCTCTCGTCTCCTCTCATCTCTCTCTCTCCTCTCTCTCTCTCTTTCACACACACACACACACACGCACATATCATTCGAAGAACTATTTTCTGGTCCTACATTGTTTCTATAAGCGATTTCTCCAGAATGCCGCATCATCCATCCACTGAGTCTTCAGAGTTCATTCATGCTTTTACTTGTAGACGGCAACAGCTCTACCACACCAACTGTAATGCTTTCGGCAGATGAAATATTGGTCGAAGCAAGAAGCAAGTTGCTGCCCGCCTTTAGCCTCCTCATCACTTACCTGTCCTTACCTGGGGAAACTTCGAGAGAAAAAAAAAAGAAGCCTTTCTCAGGAAACCTCGTTTCTGGCGTTTAAACGAAACATTTCCATAAATCTGTTTGATCTCCTTCAGTTTATTGTTTTCCTCAAAAGTGAAAAACAATTAGGTAGAGTGAAAACGAAAATTACAATCCTATTAGAGTTACCTGATTTCACAATTATGGGGCTCATCGGCTCTCATTCCTTTCTGCCTAATTCACGGAATAAAGGGAAATTGAATTATTGAATTCAACTGACATGGAATATATACACAATGCGCATATACATTTCATCTTAGACAATATTGTTCTGAAAATCTGTTGACTCGCAAAAAAAAAGCCTCTACCTTCTCTCTGGAACCTTCTGTAAGGCACGAGCTTTATATTCTGGGGTAACACTTAATTAATAGCGTGCACTGCCCCATCTGTTCTCTGCGCTTAATCCCGTGAAACGGACGCTCTTGCGTCCGTACAAGTTCGCCGATAGGGGGCAGGCAGGAACACGTCTTGAACTGTGGTAATACAGTGCAAGGGGGGGTTTGTCTTCAGCAGCCAGCTATCCCGCCAGCATCAGCAGTCAACAGAAGCTACCGATATATCCTACTACTACTACTACTATACCAATAATAATAATAATAATAATAATAATAATAATAATAATAATAATAATAATAATAATAATGATGATGATGATGATGATAATCCTTCAAGCTGCAACTAATAATTATAGAAAATTATTATTATTATTATTATTATTATTATTTATTATTATTATTATTATTATTATTATTATTATTATTATTATGTAGTTAGTTATAATTAGTTGTAAATAATACACTGCTTATCTGGCTTGTGATAGACTAGGTCATTCTGATTCTAGATTCTATCTTACAAAACTGGAATAATTAACGAAGAACCGCTGGATTTTCTCTGCTTTTTTTCAAAAGTTCTTGTTAACTGCAATTTGTCTCTCCCACAACAAAATGGTTAATGGTGTAAACACTGACTAATTAAACACATAAAACATTAAGTTTGCATTGAATGAAAGCAATAACTCTAGTGAATAATCGGAATGGTGGGCGCTTCTAGCATTTGCCCTTTCACCAGTGATGAAGCTGATATCTGTTGTCGGCAGCTGGTAGGAAGTAAAGAGTCCATTCTTTGAAAAACTGTAAACTAGAATTTAAAATAGCAGCAGCAACACGAAGAAGGTGAAACTGTTATTTGCATTCTCTCGTTTAAAAATGCATGCTAGTTAATTGGGTATAAAAGGTAAGATGTAAAAAATTGCTGGTGTCAGAGAGAGAGAGAGATGGAGAGAGAGAGAGAGAGAGAGAGAGAGGGAGAGAGAGAGAGAGAGAGAGAAGATGAAGAGAGGAAGATGGAGAGAGAGAGAGAGAGAAATGAAGAGGGAAGATGGAGAGAGAGGAGAGAGAGAAGATGGAGAGAGAGGGATGCTAACGGACTCTAACGCATCGCCCCGTCCGCTCCGATTGATAATTCCTCACGTAATTTGGTTGCCATTCATTTAAAATACGCATACTGTTGGTTTTCATCGGTCGGAGGGCGCTGATGGGGGAAACATTTCGTTAGTGACGAGAAATTAATAAAGTTTTCCTTAGGCCGAAAGTCTGTCTCCGCCCTCCTCCTGCCACCGGGGGTTGTTCTTCCTGGGTACTTCCCGATGCCGCAGCTCGCCATCAGGCCGACAAGAATGGTCGCGAACGCACCTGATGATCGTGCGAAGTCCACAGCCGGGAGATACCCACCCCCTCCCCTGCCTGTTGTCGGTCACCAGCAGTTTTCGTTAAGCTCTTACCTGTGTCTTGCTCATTTATTCACTTGTTTATTAACCGTCCATAATTCTTCGTCTATTTATTGCTAAGAATTCCAAAGACAAAAAGGCACCGGACACGGTTACCTGTGTGTCGTCCTCACCGCCGGTTCTCGTGTAGCAGCTTCATCCCGCCTGACACTGCGAGTAACCAACTAACTTCCTGCTCCCATAAGCTTTTTCTATCATCATTTTTTCTTCTTCCTCCTCCCTCGGGCGAAGTTCTGTGTACAGTCTTTAAAGACATTATTCTCCCTTTCTTCCCTTCTTTCAAACGCAGTGCCAGCCAACAAAGAAGAAGAGAGAAGAATCCGCATCTTTCTCCCCCTTTTCCCCGCCGATGGACGGTTTCCGCGTGTGCAAACACCCCAGCGACAAAAATTCCACTTACCGCCATCAGAAGGGGATTTATGTCGAGCGAGTTTGTATATGGGGCCTGCATTTGAACAGATCCCTAGGTGTTTAGTTATCTGGGAGAGGCGGGGCTGAAAGAAAAACAGAGATGAAGGGACTGTAGCCGGTTGCTGAAAGACTGAATCGGAGGCTGAGAGAAAAGGGAAAGGATGAAGCGATGGGGGTCGGAATCTGAGTTTTCGGAATATAAGGATATCAAAATATTCAAGGGTCCAGCTCAAGTGGATGACGGGAACAGAGAGAGGGGAAAAAAACGGAGGGAGATGGGGCTGGGAGGTATTTTTAATCGTAAAATGGCTGAGAGTGTTAAAAAATATATATTTATGTATATCTATATCGGGCTCCCTTTCACACCCTATACTTTAACACAATCAAAGAACATAAATCCAGCGAGTGTGGTTCGTACAAAGGGGAACGTACCTAGAAATTGCAGGAAACGCTATCATGTGTGGCTGGTAACAGCGTGTGCATCTTTGTAGACAATTACACGATTCAGCTGCCATATATTAAATCATTGGTGTGAGTAATTCACCTTTATATGCTGTCTGCAGCTACTGAAAGCCGGGCAGTATTTGATTCGAAAGAAATCCGTCGAAATCCAAGATCACGGCTCTAAAAACGACGTTAGACTGACAAAGGGACGAGGTATACTTCAGTGGGTCGACAAAGGGGTGGTCAGAAGAGACCAGGTAAATACGGCGGGTAAAAAAACAACAACAACAACAAAAGAACTGGACAGGTACGGTAGGATACGCCTCTCTTACCTCCGCTGTGTGCAGTGATGGCTGGGGATTCCAGGGGAGCGCTATGAGTGTGTGGGTGGATGTCGGGGTGGTATGTGCCAAGTACAGGCTGAAATCTGGAACATTGGCTGCAGTTGTTCAAAATCACGGTTATAATTAGGGGATCCTCCTGCCCGTGTGACGCTTAGTAGGTCAGGTCAAATCTAGGTAAATTAAAAGGAGGGTTAGAGAGAGAGAGAGAGAGAGAGAGCAAAAACAAGGTGTTTACAGTGAAGTTCAGGTATCGGCCCCTTTGCTGGTGCCCGTGTTACGCTTAGAAGAGGAAAGGAATGTCAGACTCCACTTACAAACCAACCAACTGCCGGCATCTGGATGCCGTAAACTCTGGCCACAATTATTATGACTGTCAATAGTTCGTCGACGTGGTACCTACCAGCAGCTCACCTGTAACCGCTCGCCGGACGGTGATGGGTGGAGAGTTGGAGACAAATGCTGATGGCGCTGCTAGTGCGCTCACCTCTCACCCATCCTCATAGTTAGAGGTGGGATCTACTCGTTCTCCCCCCCCCAAAAGAGCAAGAATAATTTCAAAAGTAACGCACGTTTCTTTTTTTTTTAAACCCCCCCCAGCAGAAATAAAGGAGGGGTCGATATGTATCATTATCCTTTATTGCGATGTAAAAGCGAACTTTCTTCCTCTCTATTTTTTCCAGCGGTGAGGGAACCCGACGACAGGGTTTTTCTCCCCTAAGAGACGGCCAAAACTCGCGGTCCCAAAAGTTAATTAACGGTGGGTAGTCGTCGTTCGTTCATAAGCAATTTAAAGGCACCGAAGTCTGAAAACTGCCCAGTTTGTATTCAGAATGTAAGATCGGAACCCAACAAACGGAGAACAAGAAGCGCATGCGGCATAATTTCGAAAGTTGCCATTTAATTCTGATTAGAAGTTTAAATAGATGAATTTAAAACCAGGCGATGGTATAATTAATTGTCACGTGTCGGTGGAAAGACTCAGATGTAAGACTTCGTTCGTGTTGACACTATGCTTATCTGTATTGGTTTATTATTATTATTATTATTATTATTAGGATTATTATTATTATTATTATTATTATTATATTATTATTATTATTATTATTATTATTATTATTTTATTATATGTTTATAATAATAATATAACTAACACACACAGGATGGATATATACATATATAATATATAATGCTAAAGTAATCCGAATATTGTTGCAGATCGCCACAGATAATAATACAGGAAGGGGGCTAGCAAAGTCCTAAAAACGGCTAATTAACCTCCATTTCGGAAATACTTTTAAATAAAACTTTATGATTTTTCCAGATTTATATACATATTCAAAGGATTATTTCTAAAATTAAAAAATAGTTTTAAAAGCTACTGTTCAGAATTGTGCGATATTAACCGCAAAGGTCGCATTTCGGTGAACCCGCAATTTCTGGTCAGGTAAAAAGCGTTAATTAGTTGGGCTGGCATCGATCTCCTCTCTGGTTTTCAGTTTAATGTATAGTTTCCGTGAAAGCTCCAGGAGACTGCTGAGATGGACGGGGGAGGGGCCCGCCGCAGACCCCGGGGAGATGGGGGTGTGGTGGTGGTGTGGGGCCGGGAAATGGTCCCGGTTATCGAGATTATAAGCGGGAGAAGGTGAAGATCGTGGGTTGGTTTAGATCCGACACTCCGAGAACACGGAGGCTGGCTGCACCAAAGAGACCCCCGCCCGCGCCCCCATCACATCCATCGGGCTCCATTGAGCAGAGAGAAATATTCGAATTCCAAACTGGGTCCTAGAAAAAGAGCAGGAAGGGTGCACGGAAACACCTAGATTAAGGTTCAGAAATGTTAAGTAGTTAGTTGGGTTTTTTTTTTTTGTTTTTGTTTTGCGAGAAACTCAAGCCCCCTACTGAAGACCGGATGAGACAAGAGAATCACTGCGCACGGGGAGGGGTTAAAACAGTTGCGATTGTGATTTTTCTTTTGCTTAGATTAATCTTTATGAATTTCTGAATTTTTAATTAATCGTAAAAAGCAGTGATGATAAAACTCCGGGTGAGAGGAGGGGCCCCGGCGGAGAAGAAGCAATTATTATAAAATCAAATTAAGTGGAAAATTAAATAAGGTTTCTATGCTTAGAAACGGGAATAAACAGGAGTCGAGGAGAGAATACGGCCAGTGCTTGGTTTCGTGAGACGGTGTCCGCGAGGTGGCGCCACTCGGGCGATGATGATGATGATGATGTCAAGTTGGTGGAACTTTCTCTCTCTCGTCAGCCGGTTTCAGCCTGCTGCTGGCAATACTGACTTCTACAGAGACTCGAGACTAACGCTACCCCCACCCACCACGGTTTTTCTTCTGTTACAGCCCCTGAAGACCAGAACGAGACGGGGTCCCAACGACGGGCGAGATGTCGCCGTCGTGTCCCCGTCTTTGCCTTCCCTCACGCTTTCCGATGACTGGGCCAGATTGATTACTGACTGTTTTGTGGATTTCTTGTATATAAGTGTGATTATTCGCATTGAGATAATACTAAAAAATGGAAAGTTGGAATCGCATCTAAACAGAGCGGCTGGCAGGGTGCTCCAACCTTTAACGCAGTTTGGTGCCACTCGCCCCACGTAATTCGGGGGGTGGGAGTCCATCCACCCACCCACCCACCCTTCTCTCGATGCAGTTTCCAGCGGAATAAGTGGTTCGACTCGGAGCGGGCCGGACCTGTCAGATAACTGACGATCTATTTGGATGATAGGGTCTGAGACACGGACCGAGCCCAGCGGTTCCCTTGACATTCCCCACACATGGGGGAGCAGACAGAGGTCGGGGTGGGCGGCGACTGACATCTAAATCGAGACGATACGAACAGATAATGAGAGGGATCAGCTGGTAGTCGCGGACATTTAATCTATTATTAAACTTAGTATATATATATACATTCTCCGCCTGTACGTGTCCGTGTTTGTGTTTTTGGTTGTTAGAATTCTTCCAGGAATAGATAGTTTGTTGTGTGCCTGATGATGAGGCTGTGTGTGTTTCCTGATGAAGTTGCGGTTCTGGGCTTTGCTGGTTTTTTTAAAAAAAAGATTATTTTTTTTAAAATTTTAAGTTTAATTAATTCGGGGAAAGGACCGGCGTTAAACGGAACTTCAGGGAGACGGATACCGCCTCAACGTTTACGGAAACCTGTAACCAGGTCCATGTTTTGAGAGAAAGGTCTACTGGTGAGCGAAGGAGGCAGAACCGCTGACCGTCAGGGCTGGCGATTATTAGCTGTCCTAGGTAAGGACTCGCCGCAATCTCTCTCCGTGTTTTGGCATCCACCCCCCGATCCGTTATTCCGGCTTCTGTTTTAAAGGGTTGTGAGGGAACTGCCGAGATAAAGGAAGAAGGTAGGTCTCTCCGAAATAATGGAAGCGCGGGGAGGGCTAATTAAGGTGGAGAATAGGGTGAAAACTAACGAAGATAAGCGAGAATGGAAGTAATTTCTAAACGTTTAAGCTAGGATGAATAAGTATCCTAAGAGCGAGAGAGAGAGAGAGAGAGAGGAGCGAGAGGGAGAGAGAGAGGTGAGATGGAGGGGGGAGAGAGAGAGAGAGAGAGACTGGTCGGACACTTATCTGGCAGCAGTTTTTGTGATGCGATAAGCGATACATGATTAACGTACGTAAGCGGACATATTACAAACTTCTTTTTCCTATTGTATCTAGCACACATCAGATGATGTACTGTGGAGTTCAGATGCAGATGAACCCGTTTCGCTGACTAGCCATGTCAATGGACTGTGTTCGATTAGCTGTAGGTAACTTAAACCCAGGAATTCTAAACAGCGGCAGAGATTACATTGTAAAAGGAAGTGTTAATCAAACATTCGTCTCAAAATGTCTTCGTTTATTTAATTTTTAATATGATGAAGAGTTTATAAGGAAATTGTTCAAGAATGGTAAACAAATACTATTATTTGTTTGTTTATTTATCTACAGGATTTCGTAATGCTCTCTCTCACTCTGTGTGTGGGTGTTCGACGTCATGTCTCGCTCTCTCTCCAGCTCTCGCTCTCTCTCTCGCTCTTCTCTCTCTCTCTCTTCTCTCTCTCTCTCTCTCTCTCTCTCTCTCTCTCTCTCTCTCTGCCGTTTTTTTAAACAATAACTCATTATGTGACTCAGTAGAAACCATATTGCGTGGAACTATTCCAAAATTCTATGCACTGCATATATGTAAAAGTACAACGAAGAAAATCTCAGATATTTGTATTTATGCTCCTCCTCTCCTGCATTACACAACGTTTGCGTACAATTGGTCTATATTATCTGGGACAATAAAGAGAAGTCTGCTTGTATTTGCATGTATCGTGCCAAAATTAATCAGTTTATCCTGAAAAAATTGTAAAAAAAAGGTAAATAAGTCAGAAAAAAGAGAGGAGAGTCAGTGTCTGTACTTTCGAGCCAGAATAATGCTACTGTACATTACAGAATCAGGGTAAATTGTACACACCGTTAAAGAAACCTCAGTATACACACAGATTGCGGTCTTGAGTGAGTTAAATAGTGTTTGGGCGATTTATTTAATATTTGTGTCTGGTACGGAAGTAAAGCGTTGACTTTAATCTTCTCGAGCAAATCACGAAGATCGATTATGAATATCACTTCAGTGTGGTCCGGGTCAGCTGAAATGTTGTCTCTGACACGAGCTGGAACCAGTTTAAAGTAGCGAAGGAGAAAATATGGTTGGAAAAAACTAATCGTTATTCCTCATTCTTTTGTTGTTGTTTAAACGAGATCTTGAGTATAAAGGTGTCAAATCTTAGTACTGCTTGCGCGAAATTATCATCTCGGTAATAATGAATCCATTATGAAGGATAGGGCGAAGTGAAGAGTTCCTTACCTTCGGCCAGTCTGGCTCCCTCCGGACATCCCGATTTACTCCCACCTCCTAACATCCTCTCCATAACTGCTGCTTTTATTCTTTTATCCTATACACACACATATATAAAGGTTCGTGATTGGTGTAATGCCGATCTCTGCTACAAATTTGTCTACATCGTGATTGTGAAGGCATCTGGCCGCCTTGGAGTGAACCCAGTCCAAGGTCATGTCTTTCCCACACGGCCAGGAAACTCATGAATGGAACTGCGGTGGAAAGATGGCCATTGATCTCTGTTTGATAAATGACCCACGTATCTCTTTCAATTACAGCTACACTAAATACCCCGCGTTCTCTGTTGCCTTCCACGAGAAGCACCGGCGTCTGCGAAGTTTTAGCTTATTACCGCAAAATCGAGATTCAGTTTCAGCGTTAAAAAGAAAAAGGTTTTTATATCAGAAAACGATTAATCGAAGGTGGGTGACCGCTGTCTTGTGCGTTTGCGCTCTTTTGAAATGAGAGCATGAAAGGTACTGCCGCCAGAGCTACTGTGAAAGACACAGCCCATCTATCTGTCTCCAGCGAGTACAGCGCTACAACAGAATAGGATACACACGTAGATGCACAACAGCGACATAGTCTGTCAGCTCCCTCTCTCAGGGTCAGCGGCCTCGTCCGTACCTGTTTGATAGAATCGAAGGTTTAAAGTTATGAAATTCTCTTGAAATTAAAAACACAAAGCTGATAGAAAAACTGATTTTAGTAAACAAAGTCTTAATTTCATATCAACAGATTGTCGGGAAGTTCCGAAGGCTTTTCAAGGTTGGCGCAGCTGTCTTCTGCGGGAAAGGTTAAAAACACTGGTTTCGACAATAGTTTCGAAGCACCTGACAAATGGCGGAATAGGATTTGATGGAAATGACCGAAGCAGGCCGTTCTGTCTGGTTTTAAAGGGACCGATTGCAAACCTATGGATCCCAAAACAAAAACAGTCATTTCGAAAAGCATGAAAGGTATATATATAAAACAGAAAACCGCTCTTCGTCAGTGTTTACAGATAATACAACTAGACAAAATATCTCTGCCTCCCAAACGACTTTCTGACGGTTAACTGGACAGAGTCCGTTCACCAGGCCTCTTTACAGCGGCAGGTGCGCCATCGCAATGTCCCCATCGTTTCTGACTTCCGCTATGGATGAGTTACTTTCGTCGCTCACTTCCTCCCCCGCGGGGGATCAGCTGGATGTATGAATGAACGTCTAGGAAAGATTGCATTTATTAACTTTCTAATTTACGCTTTAAAATCTGTGGGCGCTAAACGGATTACAAGAAAAAATGGTGATCTGTTCTTTGTAATGTCCGCGACAAAAAAAAACTATAAGAGTAAATGTCCTTCTTTTGCTTTTATATTTTCTCCAAAGGTAGTAGCATTTGTTTGCTCTTTTTTTTGTCCAGCCAGGGGAGGGATGGAGAGAGATGAGAGAGAGAGAGAGAGAGAGAGAGAGAGAGGAGAGAGAGAGAGAGAGAGAGAAAGTATTAAGGTACATAAATTGTAAAATCTAGAATCGGAAAAAAAGATCTTTCTAGATTATCTCTATTTCTGTACGAGGATAAAAGCTAGTGGCTGGCTGTTCGTTTAAACTGAGCACGATGCCCATTGACCTCCACTGTGCTCCCGTTATAGACTCGGCCAAAGCGACCAACGTAAGTTCTCGCTGTTAACGAGGTTTGACGTCGTGCAGTCTTCTCCCCGCCAAAAGACGTATCTCTCGTATCATTGGCAAAATTCTACAATTTTCTAAAAATAAAAAAAAACAAAAAAATTATTAAGTGTTTGTAAAATGCAAACAAATTAAGTTTAAAAGGCTGTATATATGTAGATATGTTGTCATTGCTGTGTCCACTTTGTACACCTGAAAGACTGGATGCACGCTTCTGTCAATAAATTAACTCGGTCTCTACTGAAGCTAGAATTGTTGTTCTTTGTATCAGAATATATTTAAAAAGATCTTTGTTTGGGTGAAGAAATACACGTGTAGTTCAGTCACTGAAATCTTTCAAAGGTAGAACATGATGAGACATTCATACTCAGGGTATTAAAATATATAGTTTTTAATCTTTTGTAACGTAAAGCTAAAATAAGTCAAAATAGTTACATTTGTAAATATTTTCTCCCAACAGTAGAACAAAATTTAGGCAGTTTTCGCGATAGGATCATTTGTACTGATCAGGGCTTTACTGTGCTCCGTGGCCGTGAGTCTTGGAGTTGTTAGCTTCTCTGTTTCCTTCTTTCAGTCGGTTTCCTTTTCTGAGAGAGAGAGAGAGAGAGAGAGAGAGATTTGTACCGGCCGAACCCCGGGCTGCTGGTTGCTTACCAGCTCTCTCCAGCACGGCTGCATTCTAGATTCGATGTTTTTTTTTATTATCAGCTCTCCTCGATCTTCTATAAGCATCAAACACCTAAGCGTGAACACCAGTGTCGTTATACTTCAGAACTGATTTCTTGAACTCTGAGCTGTTCAGTTTCGGGTTCTTCGGCGTCAGCGCTCGAGCGGTGCCCTCTTCGGTGAAGCCGATGCGATTTACTGGTAAAAAGAATGATGTGGCTGGCCACACGTTTGGAGTTGGCGGTTGCATCTGAGAAAAAATAAGTGTCGTGCAGTGCCAACAGCCGGTTCTCAGGCTTCCTTTCGGCTGAGTTAACTTATCTGGAAATAAAACTTGGGGTCGGGGTCCACATGGCCATGAGCCCTGCCCACCACTGGTAAAGAGATGCTACTTGCAGAGGTCGCGGAGCGTCGTACGAGACTCGCAAATCCCTGTTCGTCTCCGCATCGACGCTTAGAAGAGACTGAACGAAATAAACAAAAGGCTTGGCCTATTGTTTCTGTGGACAGATCTGGGAGCCGGTTCGCACAGCTACTCGGAACGACGTCTGGGTGTGTGGGGGTCGACGCTTTTGTTACCGCCTCGTAAATCTACAACGTCTACCATCCGCCATCGCCCACGTACGTGGGAGGGGGTCGTTAGGGGTTATGCGCCGACGACAAGCGCAATTTGGTGAGTGAGTGGCGGAAGCTGTCAGCATCAGGCCCTCGTCGTGACGTCATTTCCGCGAATCTACCGTACGTCTAAGACAGACAAGCATCGGGCGGGCAGCATTGTAACTCGGGTGGTGTCGCTGGTCCAGGCTTCAGTGGCTGGCGTAAGCGCCCAGGGGGGGTTGGGGCGGGGCGTCATCTTTGGGCGACGTGTTTTTACATTTAATCCCGTTCTCGTTTTTGAAGAATCCCATCGAATTCAGCCGGTCGGGGATGTACGCCGCCTACGGCCGCTGGCATTTAAGACGAGGAATCAATCGGAAATTTCGCGAGTTCGCGTCAGAATTTACTTTGCGACGAAGGGAACCGGTTCGCTTGTTTGCCCGCACAACGCTAACCGAGAGCGCGCGAAGCGCCACGAGCCGTCCGCTAACGGTATTTCCAGTTCCGCCTGCAACGATAAACACGCGTGAGCGGACGTGACCACGAATCTCTGGCCCCAGCCTCTTTCTCGTCGTTTTCACACCTCCGAAGAGGAAAGACCATTTGCATTTTGTGTGTGTATTGGGGGAGAGGTCCGCAGATACATCTTTTTTCTTTCACAGGAAAATACCAACAACAAGAAGGGTTGGCGGGTGGGGGGAGAATGATATTACCAAACTCGTCAACATTTTGATTAACCTTGTATCGCTTCCTGTGTCTTCAGGTAATTTTATTGTTGCTAAAAAGATTTGCTTCCATTTTAATAATCTTATACACGTGCGTTTATTACATCTGAGGTGTGACGAGCTCATGGAAGAGTCTCCCGATCTTCAAGGTAGACATACGCGAGAATATGTTGTTTTAGAAATTTTATAAAATGTATTTCAAATGGCTTGTGGTAATGCGATTCGTTTTAAAGTATTTTTTTTAATTAATGAGTAATTTAGTGAGAGAGAGAGAGAGGTATGACACCAGCACATAGAGAGAGATATGACGTCAGTACAGAGAGAGATATGACATCAGCACATAGAGAGAGATATGACATAAGCACATAGAGAGAGATATGAGGTCAGTACAGAGAGAGAGATATGGCATCAGCACAGAGAGAAGATATGACGTCATTACCGAGATACGACGTCAGCACATAGAGAGATATGACGTCAGTACAGAGAGAGATATGACATCAGCACAGAGAGAAGATATGACGTCATTACAGAGATACGACGTCAGCACATAGAGAGAGAGAGAGATATGACACCAGCACATAGAGAGAGAGATATGACGTCAGTACAGAGAGAGAGACAGAGAGAGAGAGAGAGAGAGAGATAGAGAGATCAGGGGATTGTATATTATTAATTAGACCGAAAGATTTATTAAGGAAATTAAAACGTGAAAATTTTAAATTTTTAAAAAAGGATAAAAATTGGGATTTACAGTTTAAATAGAGGAGAAATGGGAACGAATTGTTGTAGACCAATGACGAATCAACTTAGATGAGAAGGTAGCAAGATATCAAGATGCCATTCATTTTTGGAGAATGTCTCGTCCAATCTCCACCAGGGTCCGACAGCTGTTATCTTTAAATCTCCTGCTCTAGGTATGTTTTAACCATTATTCGGTACTTACTTGTCATTACTTCTGAAATCTGGTCCTGATGCTGGCGAATGTAAATGTAAAGTAATTTAGGGAAGTGCAAATATAGATATTCTTCTTCTAGATTTATTTCCAGCTTTTCGCGCACAATTGTAAATAGATATTCAGCTTGCGCTTTGGGTTTTTTTTTTTTTTATCGCGTAACTGACTCGCAGAGTAAGTACTGGCTACCGAAACGACTAGCGTCGAAATTAACCAGCTTGTTGGCTTGAAACGGCACCCATAAAAATCCTATTAGACGGGTGAACCTGGGTAATGAATTCGGATCGCTATTGAAAGTAGAACGATTTTTTTTGTTCTAGTCATTTGATGAAATGGTCAAATGTTGAGCAGAAGTCCGGACGAATGGACTGCCACCATTAGCTGACATCACAAGAACCAGAGAGGAGTATAACTTTGCTTATTTAATGGAACAGTGGTCCGACCAAATTTAAGTACCACAGGATTCGGTTTTGAGAGCTAAAATTAGTAACCATGAATGAATATTTAAAGGTTTTCATACTGATACTTTGTAAATGCCATTTCGTGTTCTGTAGGTCTTTTAGAGTGGCAGGGACCTTGAAACAAATGCGAAACAACTGCATGCCATAAGCAGAACATGTGCGGCGGCGGCAGAGCCGTCTATGCACAACTCTGACGAACACGGTGTCGTCACAGTCTTCCTGACGAAGAGGAATGGCGTCGCCAAGAAACGTTCCGGAAAGTACTATGAATTTAAGAAAAGTAGGACAAAGATCACTCAGTTAATGAGAGGATGGCGTCGTTTATTAACAGACCCCAGCGTTTACTGGGCCTCCCCCCCCCCACACACACACAAGCAGATTAAGAGCAGCAACGAGACACCGGAGCAGCAGTGATGGTACTGCTCCACTGGTGGTAAATGGTATTGAAAAGCGAGAGGACCTGGTATCTAAATCATTCCACCGGCTAAAATAGAAATAGATGGTTCTTATCGGAGATGGCGTATGATCGCCGACTGTTGATATAATTTAAAACAGTTTAAAAAGAAAAAGAAAGAAGAAGATGCTAAGCAGTTGTCCTAAAGATGGAAAACGAGCAGAAGCTGAAATCGAAAGGGAAAGTTTTGTTGTTGTTGTTTTTTTTTTTTTATTTGCTCGATTAAGACTGTTACCTAGGCCACAGGTAGAAACCATTATAGCCTCGTTTTATTGCAGTGGATATATCGCCTAGAATTACAACTGGAAAGGAGATCTATCAGATTAATTACTCAAGCTGTTGAAAGAAGGCGTCCAAAACCCCCATCTTAAATACACACCTTTTTTGTTTTTGTTTCCTGCTCAACTGGTGCGCGCCGCGTTCGTTCGCCAAACCGCATTGGCACTCCGGCCTGCAGCTCCAGACAAAGCCGGAGTGTCGAACCGACTTCTCAGTAATTTTTTTTTTTTTTTTATTTCGATCGTCTATTAGCGTCGCTTTGAGCATGAGTTCATCCACAATCGGAACGGAGCCCGGTGTCGAGCTCGGCAGCCATCCTGCTGACCCTGCTACTTACTCAGCCGCCCGCCAGCCTTCTCTCGTCCACCTTAATACTAAAAAGGAAAGCCGGATAATCGAAGTAGTCAGGGGCCAGAACCCGTTAACAACTCGAGAAAATTGTTATTCGCTTCCAGCCTCCTCCTCCTCCTCCTCCCCCCACCCCAATTCATTTCTTAATTTACCAGTTTTATTTAACAAAAATGTCCATTATACCCGAAACACGAAGAAATCTGGGGGAAAAAAAGGAAGGAAAATCCGGGGAACCATTCGAGACGCGAGAGCTAATTCCGTGTTTACCGAGGGGATGATGTAGAGCGGCGAGAATCTCGCTGGAGTGAGGGGTTCTGTTTGTTTGGTGCCTTTTTTGTTGTTGTTGTTTGTACGTCTTTTGTTTGTTTTCCAACCCCGCCGAGCGGAAGACGACGAGCGAACACTTTCGGTTGATGTCATTTCCCCCCAAATGACCCGTGTGCCGTTCAGATTTATTAATTCCAACAATTATCTGGTCGCCGTAGCTTTCGGGTGAAGAATTCCGGTTAATAAAACGAAAGTAGTGATATATAAAAATCGATCTGGAAGTGGAGGGGGGGAGGGAGGGATAAGTTTCGTTCTATGGCTTCGTGAAATTCGACCTGCACTTCTTCGAGAAATAAGCGATCGGTCCCGTTCGCTTCAAGAGACTAGAGACGCTGTGTCTCGGTTTTTACCCTATTTTAATTGATGACGGCCCCTCGAATTAGTCCCCATCTTGTCTGCGCGTGCGTCGATTTGTCAAACTGGCTATCGTTTTTGAGGCAGAGCGTTTCTATGATTTCCCACTCGATGTACGCCGCATTCCTTCCTGTGTTCTACATTTCCTCAGCAGAAGTAGAGATTGTAATTTTCTCAAAACGAGGTTTTTCTCCGGCTCTGGATATTTACTCAAGTCAAAACAAACAACATTAAAAATATATATAATAACTTCACGGATTCTGGTTCTCATGGCACTGCAGACAGTTGTCGAAGTTCTCATGGCACTGCAGACAGTTGTCGAAGTTCTCATGGCACTGAAGGCAGTTGTCGAAGTTCTCATGGCACTGCAGACAGTTGTCGAAGTTCTCATGGCACTGCAGACAGTTGTCGAAGTTCTCATGGCACTGCAGACAGTTGTCGAAGTTCTCATGGCACTGAAGGCAGTTGTCGAAGTTCTCATGGCACTGCAGACAGTTGTCGAAGTTCTCATGGCACTGCAGACAGTTGTCGAAGTTCTCATGACACTGAAGGCAGTTGTCGAAGTTCTCATGGCACTGAAGGCAGTTGTCGAAGTTCTCATGGCAGTGAAGGCAGTTGTCGAAGTTCTCATGGCACTGCAGACAGTTGTCGAAGTTCTCATGGCACTGAAGGCAGTTGTCGAAGTTCTCATGCACAGTGGCGCAGTTCGAAGTTCTCACTGGCTCGATGAAACGATTGTCGAAGTTCTCATGGCACCGAAGGCAGTTGTCGAAGTTCTCATGGCACTGAAGGCAGTTGTCGAAGTTCTCATGGCACTGCAGACAGATGTCGAAGTTCTCATGGCACTGCAGACAGATGTCGAAGTTCTAACATTCACCTTTAATTCAATATGTTGTTGGCATTGAAACAGCTATTGGTGTTTATTTTGAATTAAGCTCGAGCTAAATTTCACATATCACGCAGAGATTTTTTTGGAGAATATGAAATTTTCATTAAAAACTTGCCTATTAAGCACTGACGAAACACCTGACTAGTTAAGTAAATACTTTCATGTTCTGGGAAATACATTCAGAAGCTATTGCTGATTGCATTGCATCAGGCCAGAGTGGAGGTTATGAGAATGATGGGTTTACAAAGAGAAGTTTTAACGACATCAGAAATGTCCGAATCATTTTTACAAAGTGAACAGGAGTCACGAAAGTTTGAAGATATCCGCAGCTCTGGTTGTCAAGACGTAGAAGTTTTAAGCAGCTAAACCAACCCAGGCTTAACTTCTCCGTTATCTGGCAAGCAGTCCAATACCAAAGAGACTCGGAGCCGCGATCACACTGTAGTTCAGGAGCCCGAGAATTAGAAAGCGAGACAGCTTTTCAGGTGGCGGATCTAAGGTTGTTGCCAGTCGTCTTTCGCGATCTTCTTGGAAATAAATCTTAACCACTTTTCTATCTCCAGTGAACCTGGGCCACCGTCAGATACAATGAATAAAGAGTCACCATTTTAGGATAATCAGGGTCTTGACGAAGATGGTTACCGAAATGTTTTTTCACGCCTTTGAAGTGAACGCCCCAGTCGATGCTTTTGAGTGTAACAAATACACTAAGGAAGAATAAGTGTTCAACCACATTTTAAATTTTTAAAAAAATGTGAATTAATTAAAAATACGTACACCGGGTTACTTTGAATAAGTAAATGTAGGTGAATGATTTATGTAGTGTAAGAGCTACGAAATAAGCGATTTTAGTGTTTACTTATCTTCAACATGAAAACAAAGAAACAGAGATAATCTGAGAGAGAGAGAAATGACGTCAGTACATAGAGAGAAAGTGCGTGTGTGTGTGTGCTTGTGTATGTAATAGCTTTGAAGAATAAGGTGTTTGTAGAGAGACGAGGGCAACATACCAACTGCCTGGATGTGCAGTACGTGGCATGATTGTGAAGCTCAGAGAAATTAAGCGTCGTTAATACGTCTAGAATTAATAATCAAGAGTAGAGAAGACGCGATTTATTTTTTTAAAAAAAATAACTGTGTGAAATAGGCTTATGGCGGTGGATTGCATGGAAGAGTAAGAGGTCCACTCATGAATAGCAAGAATAGAGCAAAAAAAAATTCCAGTTTCAAAAGAGCATTAACCCCTATCCCCCTCGAAAGTGGAAAGAACCATATCCATCAGATAGCATAAGTAGGGTATGGAGACAGCCTGTAGAAGAGTTTGGAGAGGAGTATGTAACGGTGGTGATCAAGAGGCAGTTTTTGAGGAGTTGGTCAGTCGGAATTGATAGAAGCCCGGCTGGACAGGTAGGTAGGTACGAGGATGTACTGAAAAAAAGAAAATCGTGTTGCCGTCAACAAGAACACTGTTGGCATTACATTTCCTTTTTGTTTTCAGCAGGTTAATTATGCCAAGTACACCTCGAAACGTGTCAAGGGGATTTTAACAAATAGAAAGGTGACCTGTAGAGTCCTAGATTAAAACCCAACCGGAGGGAGGGCTGTGGGAAGAGATGAGGCGAAGAGTAAATCACAGAAAACCCACCCTAATGAGGAAGGAGTCATTTAGAATCCATCTTTCACGAAGAATGAAATTCAGCTGTGAAAGCTGAGTTTTTTCCAGAGCAGACTGCTCGAGTTGTCGTGATAGACGTGAACTCCTCGAAAGTGAGAAGTATGAAAATCTCGAAACTTTAAACAACCGGTTGAATGATTTTTTGCCACAATGTTCAATCCGCAATAAACAGTAAATGATTTAGGGTATCGAGAGGGAAACGTCGACAGCAGCCCTCTTCCTCTGTACTTGTTACACACGAAAATGTCAGGTGACATACGCATACTTTGCGGCCCAATCGAACAGCTACAAAAAAGGCAGGTGTTGAATATTGTTTAAGGGTTTATTCCACGTGACGGGAACGGGGGAGAGCCCTTCCGGTTTTCTCTGCTTGCAGTAATCCTAAATTTACATTCCAGGTCAGAGTCAGCCATGATCTCGCTTGGGTCTGTCTCGTACCCGGAACATCACGAAGCTGGAAAAACTCCAGAGAGCCGACACCAGGTTTTTACCCACACACACAAAAAAAACAACAACCTACCAATCAAAATACAAATCTTCATCACCGTCGGTGGCGGCCCATTTTTAAATTCTTCTCTTTTTTTGTACAAACGTAAATAAATTTCAGTTTGTCACCATATTTGGCTTTATAATGTTTTCTCCCCTCACCACCACCACTCATCATTTACAGAATACAAGAAAATATTATGCAGAGTTTCCCTCAGTTTGCGCAAGTCGTCACTTCTCCCATAAGAAGCTGACATCCGGCCGAGCCATTTGGATACGTTCACGAGAACACTTCAGAGAGCGCCATCTTTGTGTTCCAAAGCGAGAGCAGAAAACTAGTGGCATCGCCATCTCGAACTACTTACTATGTTGTAGGCGAAACAGTGGCGTCTCTCACAGATGGCAGAAAAGCGCCTCGCGATTAACTTTTCTGAAATCATCTTAAAATTAAATGTTACAGCTTAGTAATTTCCTTTTTAAACTCTAGTTAAAGGTTAGTGTTCTTTTAAGAGCAGTTAACTTAATTTTCTTTTTTTTTTGTTTTTGCCAACAACGTAAAATAAACGAAGCTTTACAGTGTTCCTGGCGGGAGAAGCGTTTTATGGTTGGGGACAACTAGAAAGTCTGTCATGCCAGCTACTGTTGTGCAGCACATACATTACCATCTAAGGACTGGCGCTCCACGGTCGTAATCTTATACGCACTGTCAAGGAATCACCGCGGAACGTTGTTTATTTGGAGATAATTCAGATGTAAGCAGCATCAGCATCCAGATGGGACCAAGAGATGCACATGAAAACAAATCGACGAATGCCGTCCAAGACCGGCCGCCATCTGGCTGACCCATTATTTATTAACCGTCAGGGGATCAGTACTAAGCGAAAGCTGGCCACGCCAACCCGCTTACTAACTTGCAACGGCGCCTTTCCTTCGCCAGCGAAGAGGAGCCGATGCGGTTTAACAAAGCAGAGGGTGGTGTTTTCATCACCAGTCATGTTCGTATCGACTGGCGACGATGAAGGAATGAGTGGAAGTGCAATGCTTTCAGTATAAGTCGGTTGGTCGGAAGCGAAGACGTCATAACGAGGCTCTATGAAACGATGGCGGTGTGACGTCATGACTCTTTGCGAGCCATGACCGAGATATAAAAAAAGCGGCTTTGTTGTTTATGTAGGACGATTCACTGCTACCCCGTTTAAGGGGACCCGAAATTAACGCTTCCGGAAGTCGTCAGCGAGCCAAATCAACGATGGCAGCAAAGAGAAACGAGGGGGTTTAATTCCAGTTGAGAATTCCGGCAGGAGGAGGGGGTTGGGGGGAGACAATTCAGATATTTTGTTGTGGAGTTAGGAGAAGATAATACTGAAGGTGTAAAGGTTTGATGATATCGTAAAGAACATTTAGATAACTTCACGGCGTCAGTCGATCTCTCTGTCGGCCGGAGAGAACCCCTGGGCCAGCTGGCTCAGCTGGTCTGCTAAAAAGATGGGAAGGGTAAAGGTGGGGGTTAGCTATTTTAGCTTCTTTAGAGAAGCTGCAGATGAAAAGTAGTCTGGTAAGCGCCAGGTAGGCCAGTTGAGGTAAGGGGGCCTTCGGCACGACTGACATGCGCAGGCGGAAGAGCTGAAGGTGAACAAAGGGGTTTTAACAGCTGCCAGGGTGGCTTATGGTTGCGAGTTTTCGCTCCTTCATCGCACCACGTGCCCGGATGTATAAGGGGCTGGACGCTATATTACACTGTGCCTGCGTTCATGACAAATAATTACAAATTTTAAAGAATAACGATGAAGAATGAAAAGATAAATAAATACAATAAAGCAATATTAATATAAAAATAAATAAAATAAATAAATAATTAAAGTATTTTCCTACAAGCAAAAGAATACATGTGTATTGTTAAGTGTGTGTGTGTTATAGGAAAATTACAATATTTATGGCTTTTATTGTGCAAAAATAACCCTCTGCCGACCGACTGTAAGACTGTCCCAAGGACGATGTCAGAAATAGGCTTTCTGGAAAGGTCCTTAAAAGACAGAATGTCGGTGTAGTAGTAGTAGTAGCCGGGCCAGTAAGATCTCGATCGGCTGGTGTTTCTGTGACCAGAATAACACCCGTGACATCAGCTGTCCTCAGAGACAGGGGGTTTTGCCGGAAAACATCGGAATTTAATTCATATCTAATCCATACCATAAGCGCCAAATGTTTCTAAGAAGAGAAAGCGAATACCGAATAGCTGCAGCAGCACCACTCGACACGGTTGGACGGTATTTACTGGGTCGTTAACACGCCGACCTGCCTCCCTTCCCGGTGAACTCCATCAGGATGTGGGCCATCACCCGCGCATTTTGGCGAAACAAGATTCCCGACCATGGCTGTCTGAAGCTAACACAGGGCTGTTTTACTTGGTTTTGAGGAAATGGGGTCGGAGGTGGGAAAGGGTGGGATTCAATTTACTAATTTTGGAGAATAAATCCAATTCTTCGAAAATTTTAAAAGAAAGACAACAAAAAACTAAAGAACGTACAGAGGGTGTAGAGAGGGGGGGTGCTCCCACTCTAGCAGATTTAGCCAAAGTCTTCGCTAATGTGGAAGGAAACAGCAGGACGGCTTGTGAAAAACCGGGGGGGATAGGGGCTGCGCCAAGGAGAACCGATCCTTCTTTACTGAAGATGAGATCTTAACTCCGAGCTAATCGGACGCACACGAAAAAGAGTGACTGATTAACAGAGAAGTGTTTACATGTTCAGTAGAAAGTTAAATCTTCGTACAACTTTCAATCGTTAATCACAACGCATTTTAACATTTGAATCTAACTCGTTTTTCTTATATTATATTTGAATAAAATTGGAATAAAGTCACACGAGTAAAACAGAAACAGTAAGAAAGGGGACCAGTCATTATTTGATTGCTCTCTTTATGGTGCGAAACCAAATGATTCTAAAAAAACAAAAAAAAAAAAAGCGAACTCAAGGAAGAAAGAAACAGTAAATTAAATAAAAGGCGTAAAATAAATTCTAATGACATGCGATGGTTCCTGGCATATGAGAGGACGGGACTGCCAGAAGATAGCAACCATCTGATGACGTAATTTGAATTTAGTCTCATTCCTTTCGTCTTAACTCAAAAATTCAAAAACCATTTTTTGTTTTAAAAAGAGTCTAATTGCTCCGCTTGCTTATTGTAATGAGAGAGGAATATTTATGGCATTCGGTTTTTATCAAAATATATTTTCTCCTCAAGAAAGAGATGCAGCAAAAAAAGATTTATTTTTAGGAGCAAACGAAGATTTATCCTCTCTCCGTCAGGTTTGGGTTCTTTACGCGGGCCTCGGCCCGATCGGCTCCCTTAGATCTTCTCTCTTGGATTATTCATCAACCCCCCCCCCACTTCCCCCCTCTCCTTTTCGGGATATACGACGAGTATCTATATATACGTTTCTAAAACGAGAAATATTTGAGTGAGACCAATATCCGTGGCCGTATGAATCGATATCAGCATCGTATAACAATTAACGAATCCTGCTTATTCCTAGGTTGGGTTAGGGTTAAATTGACCATCGCTCAGATGCGACTATCGCGCTACACTTTCCGCTGCCTTGTTTCGGAGGTAAGGTTACCACTGGCGAACAAAGGAATTTGGAAGGAAAAAAAGAGGGAGACAGAATTTGCGCACTTTCAGGGAAGAAAAATCAGATTCGAAATTCTGTAAAATTGCACTCGGAATAAGAAGTCGGTTTTCACCGTATCCGCCATTAAGAGTTTGCGCAGAGTTCTCAGCTGAAAAATAAATAAGTGAATAAACACGACGGATTAAAAGACAAACGGGGTTTGAGTTCTAGGCTACGTTTATCTTGGAAATTGGTGCCGGTGCCAGTTGGCGCACAAGTGCCGATCTACTGCAGAGGAGCGTCGTCAGTCTTCTTGGTAGACGCCAGGAGAAGAGCACCGGGGTTGGGAGGACCTCTCCTCCACATCACCAACTCGTGCAGACCGTCGCCCAGCCGATGATTTACTCCTGCATCACTCGCGAAGAATGGCCGACGTCGCACGAGTCCCGAGCCAGAACTCATTTCTGAACTTGGGTGGAAACCGGAGAGTCCGGACACGCGTATCCCACTCGGCCGGCCGGCTGAGGGGGGTTGTCACGGTTTTCCATTTCTGACATTGGGACGCCGACTTGTTCAAAAGCGACTAGCAAAGAACTCAATGAAAGGCACCGCAGACTCGCGGGAACTGCCCTCCTCCGAGAAATATCCATTATGGCGGCTTGGCCGTGGTTGAGCAAATAGTTTCGTTGGATAGCCGTTTGTTATCGAGTTGATCAAGTTGAGTAGGGGCCCCGCGAGCGCAAGATGGCGTCTCTTTAAGAAGAAGAAGAGAAAAAAAAAAAAAAGAAGGAAAGGGAGTGGCCAGCAGGCGTTAAGGTTAAGGGCCCGAATATGAATCCCTGTACCTTTCTGGCACAGTTTCTCCGATGTCACGGCCTTTTCTCACCTTCTGATCCTCCTCCTCCTCCGTCCGGCTAGTATTCCACCAGGTGGGAGATATGACAACAAAAGAGTAAAACGTTTTGTTCCTTCTTTTAATAGAAAATTAAGGACCAGGGACAAACACTTCCTCCTGGTTAATTATCGAGGTCCAGAACGGCACCCAGCCTGAGTATATTTAACCTCTCTTTTTAAAAAAAAATACGATCATCAAATACTAGTACACGCGCGCCACCTACACGGAGGCAACTGACCCGATATCCTCTGATTAAAAAAAAAAAACATTTTGTGAGATCCGAAAGGAATATCAACCTCATAAAAGTTAAAACCCTCCGAAATAGGTAACGCCTCGTGCTAGCAGTTCTGTTTGTTTCTTTCTTTCTGAAGATGGTGACAGAAAAAACGATTTTCCGAAACGTGGATCAACTGCTTAAACTTTAAAAAAAAAATTGATCGTTTTTAATGCTATGGTTGTATGCAAATGCGAATAATTTTACACGGATTAGTTCAACTATCTGTGTACCACCTGCTCCACCCTTCAAGTCTCTGTTACTCAGCACTGGTTGGTCTCTGGAGGCTGCGACAAACGGGGCCTTCCTCATTAATATAACGACCAGTCGTGGACTGACTGAATATACAGCAGATCGTCGCAAATACCGACCAGTGCTGCTTCTAGGCTGGTAAAAATTGACGTGGTATGCAGAGCATTAATAATAATGATAAGAATAATAATCATAATAATAATAATAATCAATAATCAATAATATAATAATAATTATATAATAACTAAGGCTGGCAAGATAGTTGTTTTAATTTCAAAATAGTAAACATAACCCACATTTCAGCATCTTTTTTTTTTCAAGATTGAAATAAATCTGCGAACAGGAACTTCCAGCTTTAATTGCCCGAATTATCGAGCGGACTTACAGACAGGGGGCGCTGAAATCGATGCCGGAATAGGTACAAGAAAACAAAGATGACCACTAGTCATTTGGGAAAACGCGGGTTCTTTTGCTTCCTCTCCCGTGCCGCACTCTCTGACCTTTCTCCCAGCGGTTCCACGTCTCCGTCACCTTAAATCTTCCGGGTAAACTGAAGGCACGAAGAAGGAGAAAACGGAATAAAGCTTAATGAGAAAGAAACCAAACCGACAGGTGAGTCGTGAATGAAACAAACAAAAGGGAGAAAACAGTGAAATATACAAACAGGTAAAAAAGAAAACTTTTTAAAAGACCTCAAAAAATGCGAAGAAATAAATTGAAATCAGGAAAAGAAAGATTTTTTTGTTCGTTTGTTTTTAATTGTGTAAAAGCGTTCACAATACACAGACTTTACCCGAGACATCGTACATCTTTAATTCAACCTCTTAGTATCAAGTCGCTACTACCGCGTCGCCGTCCGCACAAGTGAAGTAACATAACCAGCACGCAATGTTTACAGTCTGATATTCCGAGATGACAGCAGGCGCCCCCGTATTCTGCACTGGTGCCCATTCAAACAGCTTTACCTGCAGTTAGCGAGAAGAAAGGTAATAAAGGATATATTAAGGTTGCGACGGTGTCAGAAACAGTTTCTTTCTGGTAAAATATTTGCATATAACCTGGTTTAAGTAAAATACCTTTAAAAGAAGGAAACTGGCTACGCGGTCTCCGAAATTCACCAAACTTAATGCAGGTTTTAGATCAGACGTTATAACGACTATCCAATTTACAGACACCATACCAGCCGTTTTTCGTATACCATTAGTCTTACTATTAGGCTAACGTACTTCACTCTTGCTGCAGGTAGAAACCGCAAGAGGGAGCTCCTAATGTCGTGACGTCATCAGTTCTGCGCTAGAAACGTTTAACACAAAATTTCGGAAACAAAATGGTGGAATATCAAATGTTATTCGGAAAAGCTTGTCCAAGAGGGAAGAAGAGTAAGGATGGTATTTAGTGTGCGTGCGAACAGCCAGCCAACCACTCATCTCGACAGTACAGCAGCAGCCTCTGGGTAAAATCCGATGTTCCTAGTTTAGAGGAGATATAACTAGATATTTTAAATTTGTTATTATTTTTTGTAATAATTTAATAACATCCTTAACGAGCCCCCCTCCCTCTCTCTCTGCACTGATGCCATATCTCTCTCTCTCTATCTACGTACTGACGTCATATCTCCCTCTCTCTCTGCACTGATGCCATATCTCTCTCTCTATCTACGTACTGACGTCATATCTCCCTCTCTCTCTGCACTGATGCCTCTCTCCTACGTACTGACGTCATATCTCCCTCTCTCTCTGCACTGATGTCATATCTATCTATCTATCTACGTACTGACGTCCTCTCTCTCTCCATCTCCCTCTCTCCATCCTCTCTCTCTCTCTCTATGCATACTAATATTAAAAAGCAAAACACGTTTATCTCCAAATAAATACTCAGTTTTCTAATTATTACTTTTCCATGAACACAAAAGTAGCATTTAGCAGAAACAGAAAGAGAAAGGGAGAGAAAACAAAAAGGGTAATTCCATGTCTTCAGCCAATATATTTATATCAATTAAAGCTTAACAGTAAATAATATAAATATACCTATCAGACAATCGGCCGTTTTCCTACTTTGAGTGCGATCACGTGGTGAACGATCCGCCTGAACAGGTACGATATTCAAAGGATAAATGACAACAGATCTGTTAACGGTCAGTCACCTAACTATCGCACTTTCTGACACGATTCGTTTCTCTGCCTGTGGAATATCTGCGCAGTTTTCCTATTGAAGATCTGTGAAAGTAGTGTAGTCAATGAGAAGAAGAGACAGAGGAGGAGGAGGAGGAGGAGAGAGGGGGAGGGGAGAAGAGGAAGAGATTAATAACATTCTAAAAAAAAAAAAAAACACAAATGATTATACGGCGGAATGAAAATATTTTCCACAATTTTCGGATAAGGGGGAAGGAACGAGGCGTCCTGAGGACCGGCGGCGCTAATACCCGACCCGTAAATATTCCCGAACTTCTGACGTGATGTTGTCCATCAACAAAGGCCAAGAAACGACGGTGTTGGGAAAGAGTTAATCCGCCCGGTGGTTCCTATTTCCCCGGGAACGTTGTTTGCGACCGGCTGAGTCCGGGGGAAAGTTGGCCCCGGCGGTCGGTCGGTGACGCTGATCTGGTATTTAGCGAGTGTCTGCGTGGATTACCCGGCATGCATACGTCCCGGTCTGAATTAAAAGTATATCTAACCATGTAAGCGCATCTTTCAAATGGGCGTCGTAGAGAGCGAGAATTGATCTGTTTGCTCTGAATAAAATATTAACGCAATTCTATGCTGAGACGGAGAGGCGAAGGTGTTTGGTGGGGGGGGAGGGAGAAAGAGAGGGGTGGGAGAGATAGAGAGAGGGAGAGAGAGAGAGCGCTTCATTTCAATTGCTAATAATGTCGGGATGAATTGCATTTGAAATTTTGCATAACACAGACAGAGCCGTCGCCAGATCGGTGTGAGGCAAGAAAGGCAGCGAAGTTGGGGACAAGCAGCTGGGGAGAAAGGAGTACCGTAGAGTGAGCGGTGGGGTGGTGTCCGTCTAGCGCACCGACGGGAATTAGGACACGGTTACTGGGAGGAGAAAGGGGGCCCGAGCCAGGCGATCGGGGCTCGTCTCTCTCGAGGATGCGAAAGTCTACGTAGTCGGCTCTGAAGGAGAGGCAGGGAGGAGACTTCTTTTACCGCCTACGGGCCGCGGCTATCCCTTTGTTTCCCTTCCAGCGGCGTCAGAGGTGGGACCGGTTCATTTAAAGGTAAGCCTTGCTTTTTTGTCTGTCTGTCTCTGACCCCCTCCCTCACCCAACCTCCCGGGGGGCAGGGGAGGGGGTATAGCCAGCGCTAGAAGAGCAGCAGCAGCAGTAGACGCTCGACCCGTTTTCCGCGGACTGATGAAATATCTGGTCCCCGGCTCCGCTCACCTGTCGGTCTCTACTCCGTCAACGCGTGAAGGGCTACGTGTAACAGTCACCTGTGCCAGGCCGGCTCCGCGCGCATCGCCGTCTGACCCGAAACCATACCATTGTTTTCTCTCTCTCTCTCTCTCTCCCCCACGCATGCGCGGCACTTCAGCGCTGGCTCGCTCAGAGTTAACTTGCAGGTGCGCGGAGGCATTCGGAATAATAGAAAGGGGGAAGAAAGGGAAAAGGGGGCGCTATAACCGTGATGCTCTAATTCGATCATAGATAGGTAAATAATACACACAGTTAATTCCTCGCCCAAAACAACAACAACAGCAGCCGCTTTTCTGTCCTGATACATCCCCCCTCTCCTTCTTTTGCTACCGGATAAGAATCGACGAAGTCGCGTCTGTCGGTCGATGTCTCACCTTTACCTGGGCCCGTGCGCACGAGCGTCAGCCGAGAGCCGGTCATGCGTGTCGGTCGGCCGGGTCCCCCTCCCCAGTGGTGTAGAAGCCGATCGTTGGACCGAGCCTCGATGAAAACCGACTGGACCCAACCTCCCACTTTTCCTCGTCCCTTTCATTAAATCCTAACGAGTATAATTGGCGGATAATTCACCACTGCGCCCGGGATCTGTCAGCAGAAAGAATTCGTGGCATCTAAACTGTCTCGCTCTTCCCCGTCCTGACGCCGGGACTTCGCCATATAAGTTAATCTTCTTCATCTTCTCTTCTTAAGATAAACGTTTCGATGCCAGAAGTCGTCGTCTTGAAAACGGAGTTAACATTACCATGATCACTGTTCCCAATCATTTTTTTCTCTCTTTCCTTATTAACTCTACGTTCCGCCGGTAAGCCTTCGAAGCCCTTCCATCCTGAAGTAACCGAAGGTCCGTCCTGGATCCCTCGGTTGTCTGTAACAAGTGCTTTTCGCTCTGATCCAACTCTTTGTTTATAAAAGATTATTTAAGGAGAATTATGAAAAGGGTAACTTTCAGACCCGTTTTAAAAAATAATTGAATTAAGTATAATTAAGGGAAGGTTTTCGTAATCCGATTACTTTTAAGAACATTCTAAAGAGTATTATTCTTAAGTTTATGCCATGGAAATCCGATTTCGTTGTGAAGAGAATTTGAGGAGAGAACCGATGAAGTTATAACAAAGGAAGCAAGATGTTTCAGACCGAGAAACGAATAAAAGCCAAACACTGGGATAAATACTAATCTACTAAAATCTTAATTTTTTTTTTTTTAAATAAAGTACAAAGAAGAAATTATTTATGGGTATACAGTATATCTAATTAGATCTCATCTTTAGCTTTTAAATGGAATTTCTTTGGAAGTGGATGATGCAAACTTATCAGTTTTTTTTTTTTTTTTTGAAGAAATCCAGCGAATTCCATTCAGTGTACGTACAGTTGTCGGCTTGTTTGTACAGAAACAAATAGGAAAAGGGTCCGGTTGAAGCCCAGCTCTGAAACAGTTGGGGAGATGAGGGGGGTCTGTCTGTAAGTCGGCTCGATCAGCTGATCTTCGCTAACTCCTCTCATCGCTGGCCGTTTGTATTATTATTATTTTATTATTATTATTATTATTATTATTATTATTATTATTATTATTATTATTATTATTATTATTATTATTGCTGTTGTTTGTTGTTGTTTGTTTTTTTTTCAAACAGTCAGAGAGAAAGTTCCAATTGTTATTTTTGAAGACAGACTCTGCATTTGTCTCTCATCTCTCCCGCCAGTCCACGATGGGTTGTTCTCAGACCTGATGGGGTTGGGTGTTTACCTACCCGCGGCTAGACATTTGATCACACTGTTCTCACCTGTAAAAATCAATGGCATTTTGAAAGCTTTCCAGATATGGCTTACTTGCCTCTTTCGCATGGAAATACTAAGTAGGCGTTCTATCCTTATTTTCGTTATTGCTATTGCATTCCTTTCTTTCCGCCGACTATATGACTGTTGTTCTGCCTGTTATTAACATCGCTTACTATAAATTTAATTAATGCAACTGATGATGTAGAGAGATAGACACACACTCGCAGGCCCACCCACATCTATACACGCACAGGTGTGCGTTCTGTCTACGCGAATTACTTACTATAACGACATAAAATATTTAAAAGGTGCACGTAAACTTTACCGTCCTCCACCGATCTAAAAGGGGCTTTTATTCTGGGATCTTGCCTAACTTCTGCATCAGCAGAATGTTGTAGAAAAACATTTATATTCATACTAAAAGAAGATACGATGAAAGTTGATTGACACTCGAATGCACCTATCTTCTAGACAAGAGGATTGTGCTATTTAATTTCTCATATCAGCACGAGAGTCACAGTGAGATCTAGGCAGATGTCCTACATCTCCAAAGAAACAAGGACAACAAAAGCAACTGGATGGATGGATAAAAACACCTTGTTGCAGAATTCTTTCTGTTTTTGTATGTACCTTTTGTAATAATAATAATAATAATAATAATTCAGAATTTGGAGAGTCAGTAAGCTTACTATGGCATTAGTATTATACTATTCTAGGTAAAAGATGATAAAGGTTGAATATCAGCTTTTAAAAAATATATATTTCATTTTGGAGTTTTATCAATTTTTTTATTTTTTTTTCCATCTTTTTCTGTTCTGTTCTTTCTTTTTTTCTTTAGAGAGAGAGAGAGATGAATGTACATATATAGACAGAAAGAGAAGAGAGAGAGAAGAATGAATGTACATATATAGAGAGAAAGAGAAGAGAGAGAGAGAGAGATGAATGTACATATATAGAGAGAAAGAGAAAGAGAGAGAGAGAGAGATGAATGTACATATATAGAGAGAAAGAAGAGAGAGAGAGGATGAATGTACATATATAGACAGAAAGAGAGAGAGAGAGCGAGAGATGAATGTACCATATAGACAGAAAGAGACGAGAGAGAGAGAGATGAATTTCCCTATATAGAGCGAAAGAGACGAGAAAGCGCCGAAAGCGAAATGAATATATCCCCCCACACACCTATACATACAGGAAGAGAAAAGAGATGATATACACACGCACAATATATATAGAGCGAGCGCGAGTGAGAGAGATGGATTTTTGTCTATCTTAAACCCAACTCTCCCCCTAACACCAGCCTCTAGCGCTAAATTGTTTTAATTCTTTCAAGATGGAGCAGCTTTAAACCGCGTTCATATCTGATGAAACCTCGACAAGATTTGTAACGAAACAAATCTAGAAACACTCACCTGACTCACCTGGTTCTTAAGTTGATACATTTCAAAGCGAGCGAAATGACGTTTAGTAAACGTATGTGTATTTTATGAGAAGTGAGAAAAGCCACCGGTATCTGTTGTGAAATCTGGTTTAAATAGACCCGGGGGGGGGAGGCAGGGTTAGGATTAACCTTAATTAATAAAAAATGAGACGTACGTACAAAAGAATTTAACAGTCCGAAACAGAGAGGAAGCCGAGCAGGAACCGGTCGCTTTCCCTATTCTCCTCTCAAGATGCTGTTTCTTGAGTGTGTTGAAACAGTCCTGAATAACATAAACTACTAATAATTCTCGATATAATGCAGAAAATTACGCGGCTGGCAGCAGGAGTCAGGCTGAACAATAAGTGACTAAAACCAAACAGATTCGCACATTAGATGAGCGACAAAATATTCGATCTTTAAAAAATGCGAATAGCAGAAATGACTAATGTCCAGACCGTTTGGAATACCACGTGACTACGAGGGGTGGGGATAGGTTTGGCTCAGGCGGACAATGAAGAGGGCGTAAAACTATTCGGGACTGGCTGAAAAATCGAGGCAACTGCTGGATTTATGTTTGTAGGTAAAGGTACCGAAGTCAAATTAAAATTTAACAGTAGCGATCAGGTGATTAGCAAAGCCATCAGAAACCTCAGACCGAGGCTCTTATGTTCTTGGGTCGGTGATGACTAAGAGCCGGATGTGCTGGGTATTCTGGGAAATATATAAACGTGTAATGCTTAGGAAAAAGCTAAAATAACGAATTTAATAAATAATATTTTCTAGGTTTATCAATGAAGAAGGAACCATGGCTTATTGGTTCTTTATAACCACTACGACCATAGGACTTAGCTTATCAAGTCTTTTTCTGTAATTTGTAGCAAATAGTGGATTTCTTAGTTGCACTTGGAGCCATTCGGAAAAACCATTGCCAAGGTCATTGTTCTTGTAGACATGGAGTGAGCGCCGCTGCTACGACAGAGAACAGACTCAAGCGTTGCCCAGGAACACCTAGAAACTATAGACTTAGTTATCTGCAGACGTTTTACGCTGATCTCATCCCCAACTTTAACATAGTTGTTGCCGAAAGTAAATACGTAATTAGGGAAGACACCGACATGGGGATATATGAACTGAATCCTAGTTTTCAGTATCCATAACAGAAGCAATATTCTCTCCTTTTTTTTTTAAATGTAAAGTCAGACACAAATTTTAAAAAGTCAGTCGGAGTCTTTCTTTAGCTTATTGTTCGACTGGAGACTAATAGGAACGGAACTCGAAGGCTGGGCGAGTTGCATGGGCGCGTACGTGCGGCTGAAGTAGGAAGGATATCTGTTAACGCTTGGCGATGATAAATGCTTTCTTTAGACGCTCTGAAAACGACAGGCCAGGCATCATCATCACATCATCATCATCATCATCATCATCGTGTCTGCTCCGCTTCATCTGTTCGGTCAGACAGGCGGACGAACTCCGGTCGTTAATGAACTCGGATCTCCGGTGGAGGCGATTGACGGCGGCCGGGCCGCTCCGCTCCCGCCAGACGGTAGCGCCTCGCCAGCTCCCGTAGCTGCTGCCAGGTCGGCTCGCTCGGTGTTGGAGCTGGGGGGGGTGGGGACGGGGGTAAAACGCTGCGTCCCAGCCCCGCACGGAGATCTGCTCTGAGGAAGAAAGCCAGTCCGTCAGGCGGCGGTTGTCGGAGAAAGTGTCGCGCCTCTCTTATTGACTCATTGTTCGGGAATCCGTGGTGCCATCTGTCAAATACAAGCTGAAGGTAGAAATGTCCGCTAGGTTCTTTCGGGTGGGGTGGTGGTGGTGGGGGGAGTCAAAGAGGCGTGTGTGCCTCAGATTAGATAAACGTGGACAAAAAACCATCGAATCATCGCAGGAAGGCGTCTTTAAGAATGTCCTCTTGTCGTTGTTGCTGAATGGCGTTCACCGAGTCACCAAAGCATCGGCGCAAGAATATCTTTTATAAATGCATTCATAAAGTTCGTTTCCGAGCCGAGCCGGCGAACTTGATTGACTTTAACATTGCAGTTACTTGTTTCGATAATCCATCACCACCAGGACACGCGCCCCCCACGGCCAGTTGCCAAGAAGTTTCTGGGTTTCTTTTTTAACTTATTAATTGGGCGAAAACTGCTCTTTGTCTTGGATGTTCGTCATGTGTATTGTATTTGGGCATTTAAAAGATATTTAAGGCCGTGCTAATTATCCTGGCTCGTTATTAAAGACGAGGTGGTGAGTTCTGTTCTAGTCTTAGCTACATAACCATTGACGGTTTTTTGTGCGTCTGGAAGCGGAGTCATCGAATGTCTTGGAGATGAGCAGAAAAATGGTCAAGGGTTAGATTAAGACTGGACCAAGACTCCAACGTTATGAAGTGTTTTTGCATGTTCCTTGGCGTGTGAAAGGCCGAACAAGTCTTTCCGAAATTTACTGTTAATTTTCTTTTCTCGTTAAACCTTAAATCGAAGACAAAGGAACTCGCCCCGGCTCCGTGGGAACCGTCGTCGTCTTAAGAGAGCAGAGAGAGAGAGAGATCGCCCCGGCCGAGGGCTCGCGTCTCTGAACGAGACGAGTTAGAAGAGCGAACGCGTGGTAAATGGAATTAAGCACCAGCTAATGACCGACCGCTCAATGAGATCGCAGACAACAGATTTGTCGGATAAGAGAAATTAAGCAAACACGACGAATTAGCCGTGAAAAAATGCTCTCCGATCCGAAACAGACAGAGACAGAGACACACACACACACAAAAAGGAGAACGAGCCTCTCTACGGTCTCCCGGTATTTGGAAGTTTAAAAATATAATTAGAGAAATCGTGTGAATTTGCCTGATTCTTCTTTTGTTGTGTTTCCGCCCGGCCCCGGGTGGGTGGGAGTAAATATTTAGGTTCCAGAGCGCTGAATGGTAAACCGCGGCAGAACTGTGAAATTGACCACTCTCGTTATGGTAATTAGCAGACCTCGTTATGAGTTACGCCTCTGCATTTCGATCTTTGCGGAAACATCGGGTTTCCAATAATAATAATAATAATAATAATAATAATAATAATAATAATAATAATGTTTGAAGGATGAATTTGGAAAAATCCTACGTGTATTCGCAGCCATACGGCGAGTTCTTACTGGTCTAAGGGCGCCCTGGTATCAAAGTCCTCGCCCAATGGAGGCCCTTTAAATCACCGTAGTCTACATATTAACCCTATACCCACCGGATTGCACGGAACCGTTAGATTTTTTTTTTTTTTTTTTTTTAAAAAAAACCCTACTTTTAGTTATTTCGGCTTCTGACTTCAGGAAATCTCGACTTCAAACGAAAAGGAGATCTGATGATGTTTCGCTCCTGTAGACATATGGGCAACAGTACGCAGCTGTTCAGCGATGACGTCAGCGTTGATACAGCGATACCCACCTCTTATAACGCTCTTTATCCTGGAGAAATAAAGCCTCGATTTAATGGATAGGCTGGTGTCGAGGTGCACGCGGTGTTCTAGAAAATTAACGAGGCTGTGGAACTTAACGCTGATTTTCCTCTGTTTCACTTAAGTACCAAACAAGAGATTCCCTACTTTATTCGTTTACCTGGAAAGAATCCCATTATTGGTTATAAGGCTCCGCGAGTAGCTGGCTTTTTCTTTCGTCGTTCGTCCGTCTCTTAAATAATACATTATTATTATTATTATTATTATTATTATTATTATTATTATTATTATTTATATTATTATTATTATTATTATTATATTATTAACAATGATTAAGACAGCGAAAATACGATAACCTTTTCCGATTGCAACCTGGTGCTGCTTCACATCGCTTTACCAGGGCCCAAGCACCTGTCTGTCGAGAAGACGGACCAACGCCCTGTTTTGCTCGCAGGTGCGTGCACACGATTTCGGTCGGAGAGCTCCAATAACGAAGACCCGGCAGACGTCTGCGGTGATGGCTAGTAACAGAAGGCTGAAAGATGAGGCCAACATTATTCTTCGCCCTGTAAAGCTTACATTATATACTACCGAACAAAACTGCTAGGCAAACAGGTTGTTTTACGTACTTTAGATAATCAATAACGCGTAATGGCACGCACCTGCCAAGAGATTTTCAAAGATTAATTGATTGATTTTAATTTCGATCGATTAAGGTCCTGGAAATTTCGGGGGAGACGGGTTAAGAAACGTCGGTTCGTCATAAGTTGAGGATGAGTAGCAACAACGGTAAATATAAGATAAGTAAATTAACGAGGACGCACCGAAACGTGAGATCGCTTAATGGATCTACTCGAAGAAGAAAGAGAGCCGCCAGCGACCAACACCCGGTTATAACTGACTTACACAGCCAACACCCCGAACCGAGCTATTCGAGGATTTCCGCGAATCAGTGCTGTGTGCGTCAGTCGGGGCTCCGGTTTGTTCCGTCTATTCTTTGCCAGGTCCATCGCGAACCCCGATTCCGGAACAAAATCAGGACCAGACCGCGACGTTGCTCTGTCCCAGAGTTTAAAAGGCCGTGAGCCTAACAACGGCCTATTCAGTAAATATAGCATTTACTGAGACCGACGAATGCCACATGGTATTTACTCACGCACTAATCTGCCCCCCATTTTTTTTTAAAAGCCAGTAGTAGGCCTACGCCAAATTTTACACCGACACAAATCCGAAATCCGGACGAGCGATAAGACGACAGCGTCTGGTAAATACAAAGCTTTTTGTAAGCAGACTTCATCCAAATAGATGATTTGTTATTATTAGTAGCTTTTCATAGCTGTTGTTTGTCCACTGGAAGCAGACCTGCCGGTCTCCACTATATCAAACAAGAGCGCTCCATGCTACATTATCCCGCCTCCTGTCGTCATTCCGTTTAATTTACAGTTATTTTTGTTGTTGATGTCGTTTCTGCGCACACCTGCATTTCAGCTATTTCCGCGTACGCCAGGTGAGGTACCGAAAATTAGCAAATTTAAACCGACTTAACCCACCGATCCGCATCAGTAGCGCACTAACCAAAAATGTCCCGGAGCAGCGCCTATTTTCGCCATTTACCTGTCTCACTAACCCTGGCTCAGGTGTGTTTCCATACAGAAGTGCTAGACTACGGCTGAAAACAGATCAGCTCGGCGTCTGAGCTAAAGGTCAAGTTGCGCACCTGCAAACTCTGGAAAGAATAAGTCTACCTACATCTTTCTAAAGGCACAAATACCTGTTGTGGGAACGCGATAACACCTGTAACTAACAGAATGCTAATAGCGCTACTTTCTTGAAATAAAAATCCATTGATTTAATGTTTTATTCCAACAAAGGAAAACATATTATTTGATCCTATCCGCTCACAGGTGTAAACCGTGTCGTGTAGTCCAACTCGAAGTTTTGGCTCTTTCTCTGCAACTTCGCCATAGTCTAGCACCATATTGGACAATATTAGAATCATCACCATCCAAACCTAGAACAGCGTTAAGAATCATCCTCATTAGCAACCTTCGTGATCAGTCGACATCTCTAAGAAGCATCATCAGCATCATCCACACTTTTCATCAGAAATTATTGTTTCCCACTCACAATTAAAGTTAGCCTTTATAACTACGCGGGCGATATTTCCTAGGTGTTGTAGAACGCGCTCCGTTAAACTGAAAGTGCTGGCAGGAGAGGAAAACCTTGTGGTTGTTAGGTCAACTGTACTACATCCGCACCCGCCTAAACACACAAAAAAAGCCGATTCCTCGCCCCTCCGTGGCTTTCTGAAACAGTTACGCAACAAGGAACCGATCGGGCAGCACGCTGACATCAGGAAGCTGAACCCAGGCGTCAGTGGTAATTGACAAGTAAACGATGCGATAAAGTCGATAGAAAGTCGCCAGAGGACATTCGCACTATCCTTTGTCTATTATCCGCCGCAGTGAACCGTGACCACGGCCTGCGGAGTCGACAGCCAGTGATTGGCATGTGATGGCAATCGCAGGTGCGTGATTTGACCACACTGTTACCGCCACACAACGGCGGGGACAGACAACGTACGCCACCATTCTCTCTCTCTCTCTCTACCTGACGTCATCTCTCTCTCTGTGTGTGTACCTGACGTCGTCTCTCTCTCTCTCTCTCTCCCATTCCCTCCCGTGTTCTTCTATCAAACACTAATAGACTAGCCCATTTTCGGTAGGCTTCTGGAACGTTTCCGTATTAAGGTCGAGATGTCTGCTGGCGCCCGGTTTGCAGGGATAAATTAACGATCAAACACCAGCCTCGTCAACCGCTCGCTTCTCGTTTATTTATTTATTTTTTTATACATATGGCAAAAAACAAACAAACAAAAAACAACCCAAATGTACACGAAGGAATAATTTTTCACAAAACACATGTCAGACCATTTTTGTGTGCGGCTCCAAGAGAACTGCGAAAATGCGATCTGGCTGAGCTGAGCCGCGGCAGAGGGAGGGGAGGTAACCATTAAAGACGAGCGACGTCCATCTTTACACGAGCATTCATTGCCAGAAGATGGGCTCGAGCAACGGTCACTCTCGATAAGGATTGATGGACTTTGCGTGGCTTTGGTTGACAAACGCGGACTTTCGCGACATTTAATGATAGATTAAAGATGACAAATTGTCCGGGTCGGAGAGATTCTCTCTAAGGAAGAAAACGCTTCCCATTTCCGATGGTACTGTTTTCTTTTTGATAAGCCGACTTGGCTCCTCGACTTCTGATGACGCACAGCAGCAGCCGGGCACCCGCCCATCATACCTCATAAACTGGCGAATTACGGGGAGAGGCGGAGCCCACAGGTAAGTTCGAGATGGAAGTGGGGATAAGGTTTATTATGATGGAGGGGTTAAAACCGACGTTTGCTTTCCGTTTAGCAGCTAGGCATCGTCAAGGACAGCTCCCGAGATCTAACCGGTGGTTCCGGTGCCGCTACCCGTGGCTATTCGCTGGCATCTGGTGTTATTCACGATACTCGACCGCGCCTCTCGTCGTCGACTCCACGCGGGCCGATCAGCGCCGCCTCTGGGCGAAACTTTCGGTGATAAGCGAACGTAGGAGAAAAGAGAAACAGCAAACAACTGGGTTACAGAAAGCGATAGCGGGGAGTCACCGGGTACAGATTAGAAGAAGAAGGTAGGAGGGGGGGGGGAGATCGCGCCACTGCAAGCTTTTGTCAGGTATTCGCCCCGACTGCCGGCGGATTCTGATCTGGATTAGGGGAGAGAAAAACACACAGCCTGGTTAAAGTAGTAAATACGCTTGTTTTGCCACGAGGTCGCCGTGTTGCATCCAGGTAACTGCGATGACGTGAGTGGTAAGGGTATGGTAAGGGGGGTATCTTGTCTTTTTTGGGTCCGTTCATAACACTGGCAGGAGGGCGCGACAGGTCAATGATGGTTCGCATCTTCCCGCTCTTCCTTTTCACACTTGCAGCCAACTCGCGTCTCGTCACAGACCTGCTTGCTCTCTGCGCTCTAAGACTTCCCCCTCACCAGTATCCGCTCCCATAGATTGCAGTCACATGTATATCCTGTGTCTAAAATCTTCTATTTGAATCTAGCGGGGTACCTGCTTAGTTACGTCAGGTTCAGGTTATAATCATATTGTTAACACGTATAATTGAACATACACATTAGCATGTGATTGTTAGAGAACATATACATAGCAAAACCTGCTTCAGTAGATCGATGGTGGAACTTTCATATTTCGTCAGGATCTTCCCCCATCTCATTTTCAATGGTGGGCCTGCGCCGATGAGCTTTAGTGTATATAAGAAATGTCAATAGGCATGTAGTACTTAGAAGATGTGATGGAGGCTTGTCAATAACTCTTGGACCAGGCGTAACTAACATCATATAGGCAAAGAATCCATTATTCAGCACGATAACGACCAAGCTTGTTGGAGTAGCGTTTTGAAAGAGAGAAACAAAGCATAAAAGATAAATGGTACCTTGAGTGCGATGTGGACTGGCCAGCAGAAAGACCTGGCATGAAGGTTACCGATCTCTTGTGCCGAGGTATACCGGCAAACAAAACCATTTCGCTTAAGTACATTCAAATAATCGAGCAGGGAACGAACGAAGCGGCTGAAGGATTTGCAACGAGTTGATCGGTTACCTATGATGGGTCAGCAACTGTGCGAAATTGTTGGTGATCAGGCGAAATACAGCCTGGTCTTTTGTTTGCGGCTGTAGCGGAAGCAGAGAGAGAGAGAGAGAGAGAGAGAGAGAGAGACCTGTGGACACAGGAAGGTCGGCGGAAATACGACCTCCAGAAAGATGTCGATACTACCAACAAGGTTCGAGCGTGAAGCTGTAGCCAGAACGACATGGACACTACAAGACTCACGGCTCCGCCTTTGTCGTTTTGCTTTTTATATATATATATTTTTAAAGCCTTTCTAAAGGCTTCTGATTCGTGAAGGAATGGGAAATGAGAAAGAAAGAAAAATCAGCTACATATAATCCACCAAAGTAAATAAGATCAGAGTTGACATAGAACAGATCCCGGAACCGACTCACTTTACAATGTTCGGTCAATCTCCAGAATCGGGTGCCAAGAGGGAAAAGATTGAGGACGGCGAGAAATGGTGATGTACAGTGCCAATAGATGGGTCTTTTTTTATACCTATGCTTCCACAATAAACTCTCTACCTTTTAAGGAAAACAACTATTTAAAAATGCATTTAGCCTGGCATTAACGAAAACGATGATAAAGAACAATGATGTAAAATTAAATAGACAGGCAGATTTTAACTTAACACCTCGTAATCCGCTCTTAAGAACGGGACATGTAATCAATTATATAATAGCTTTGTTTTATCTAAACTAAGAAACAGCTTATTTTCTGCAACATACGATACGTGTCACTAGCACACAGCCTTGGAGACGGCGCTATGTACAATCCGTTGTTCTTAAACAACCGTTTATTGACTCATACTGGCTTCTGGCTGATGGCTACTGTCAGTCGAGTTTTGAGGTGCTCTGATACCGTCTGAGGAGGTTCCTGACCAGGGCTCTAAAACCGTGTCCGTAAAGGGGCGGAAGGACTACACAGGTTAGTTCTCTTAAAGAGGGGAAGCGTGACGTCTTGTCGCCTATACCTTTGCCGTCTTGGGAACTTGGGGCACCCACCGCCTAGCTGTTTAGACCTCGAACCGCAATGACGAGTGAGGGATTCGATCTCTTCGGACCATTAAAGAAAAACAGACGCATTCTCCAAAACTTCGAGAAAGGAAAAAACGCTTCCTGATTCGTCAGCTTTAAGTATTTCCTTTATTGCGGTGTAAGAGATATCTTCCGGCCACTCCGGCAGTGTTCCTAAGACAAGAGCAGGGGTCTCCGCCGGGGGGGGGCGCTCCTTGTCTCCAGCATCTCTTTCTGAAGAATTGTTCACATCGCTTGTTTCTTCAACATAAAGATTACAACTTGAGAAAGAAATTTACCCATGTCCTAACGGTCACTTGTCCTTCTTTATGCATCCTTTTAGAAACACGGAACTCCGAAATTAAGGAAAGTAAATCGTGTTGCGTAAACAGAGAAATACACTTCTACTAAAAAATTAATACGGTTAGTAAGACAAATGAGTGATCGAGCCAGTCGGCTATTATCTGGTTCTAAATCAGCTGCCTCGGTTTTTATTCCCCTTTCATTCTTGCAAAAACCTCATGGCCAAAGGCTGTCTACAATGCTTCCTGTACGCCTCGATCGGCCACCAGTTCAAAGGGAAGAACAACAAAAAAGAAATCAAATTATCATTGACCTTGATTTCACACCTACTAACGGAGAATTTTTCCCTTTCGGGACAAATCGTACCAACGTCTATATATATATATATATATTTTTTTTTTTTATTGGCAGCTTAAAGTCTCTTCTCAAACCAGACGACCCGGAAGTCATCTGCATCTGTCACAAAAGTGACAGGAAAATTTTTTTTAAAACGTTTACGTAAAAAAAAAAATAACAAAAAATCTTTAATGCAAAAAATTATTATTATGGAGAAGGATATATTACCTTTCAAAAACGTTTTAGGAAAGAAAACATTTTCCATTTCTTTGCTTACACCTGTGATTTTCTCTCTCTCTCTCTCTCTCCTCTCTCTCTCTCTCTCCCCATCTCCATCTCTCTCCATCTCTCTCTCTCCTCCTCTCCATCTCTCGCTCTCATCTCTCTCCTCCCCTCCCCCCTCTCTCATCTCTCTCCCCCATCTCCTTCCATCTCTCTCTCCTCCTCTCCATCTCTCTCTCGCTCTCGCTCTCCATCAGCTCTCTCTCCTCTCTCGCTCCATCTCCATCTCTCTCTCTCCCCCATCCTCCCTCCATCTCTCTCTCTCCTCGCCATCTCTCTCTCTCTCCCCATCTCCATCTCTCTCTCAGCTCTCCATCTCCATATCTCTCTCTCTCCCCATCTCCCATCTCTCTCTCTCTCTCCTCTCCATCTCTCTCTCTCTCTCCATCTCCAATCTCCTCTCTCTCTCATCTCCATATCTCTCTCTCTCTCCCTCCCATTCTCCATCTCTCTCTCTCTCCCCCCATCTCCATCTCTCTCTCTCTCTCTCTCTCTCTCGCAATAACAAAGGTAAGAAACAAGAAAACTGCCTTTTTTTGGGCCTAATAAGTTTTCTGAAAATAATAATAATAACGAATAACTGTTTGTTTTCATTTTTCCAACCTAAAACTATTGACAGCCAAACGACAGTCACCTCGTCCATCATTAATTTAACCCCAAGTTGAATTTCCGTTGTAATCCCTTTTTCATGTACCTTCTTCCCTTTCTGTTTTATTTCCACGTAGATTTAAGCCAGATAATCCGATTTTCTCCGAAATCCAATTAGAGGCGATTTGGGTCTAAGTCTGAACACATCGTTACTTTATGTATGGCCGCGGATCTCCGAGGAGCTGAGACGCCATTGTTTCATCCGATCTTCTCGCAGATCTCGCCCCGACCAGGTGTGGCGCATTATTCCCTCTTTTCTCACGTGTCAACAAAGAGCCGGCCGGCCCTGGTGGTAAATACCGCCAGCGACTCGAGGTGTCCCCACCTCTCTCTCTCTCTCTCTCTCGGATGGTCCGCCTGGCGCAGATGTTTGGAGATTCCTCGAAACAAGAAAACCTCGCGAGGACAGGACGCCGTAAGATGCGCGGGCGCGACCATTTCCATTCCCTCCGGCGAACCAACTCCTGCAGGCGCCGCACGCCGCCCCTACCTGGAGGTGAGCGGGATATTGGTATCCAGCGGCCATTGCACCGACAAACCTCTGTGGGGGGGGGAGGTTTGGCGCAAACCCGACGAGATAATGAAGATGTCAAAGATAGGTCGCTTGGCCTTGCGCGATGTATCTCGGCCTGGTCCTTAGCTGACTGACACAAGCCCTCTCACCCCTGCTTCCAACAAACACAACTCTCTATCACCGATAGTTTCTTTTTTTCAAAACTAATTCCAGAAGGCTACCTGGTGATGAGATCCGCAAAAACAAAAGGTTATATTTAAAATGATCCCTTCTCTCTAATCTTCTCAAAGTTCAAATCCAGTTGACCCTTAACCCCGGAGCAGGAGAAAAAAAACCCGTGTAGCGAACTCGCTTGTCATGGTGGCGACCGCGTTGTTTTTTTTTGTTGTTGTTGTATGTTTCATGGTCCATAGTGTTCTCTTAGAGAGTGGGGGAGGGTTGGTTTTTCTTCATTCTGTATCGGATTTCCCACCTGGAATTCTTCCGGATACTCCAATTTCATCTCCATACTAATCAGGAGAGTTCTTATAAGTTCTTACTCCGCCGGAGTAGTTATCTCTTATACCTTGGAGTGGTTTGTTTCCTCATCCGATAATTAACAGGCGTGTTTTTTTTTTATTTACAAACGCGTAAAATCGAAAACAGCATCAAACCTCGTTCTTACCTTTCATCGCATCCGTAACTGTAGGGATACGATGCATCCAACGATTCGTATGCGTTCGTGATCTCATACCACCTGAATGACGGGAATGAGGTGTATTCACACGCATGTATATCCTTCGCCATCTTTCATCGGAGAGAGAAACCGCAGTTAGTTTAGTTATTGAAAAACTGAATAACTAAACTCTGGTTACGCGTGTACGTACAAATTAGAGAATTCTTTAGATAGCTAGAATTACTGCGCTTAAAACCAGCGAATCTGCCAGTTGGTATAAAACGATAATCACTCTTGCCAACCTACTATTGTCTGCCTTCTCTTCTCTTTCTGTTGTTGTTTTTTTTTTTTAAATTTAAATCTATATTTACGTCACACGACAGAGTCAAAACGTTGTCCCCCTATTTTACCGTCAGGAAAACTTTAAAGGCATTGATTGGAAGCCCAGATTTTCGCATGGAATACTTTTCAAAAGTACGCGATGAATGGTGTTTTGCTACAGAACTCGCTGCAGTACCTGTAACTGAGTTAGTAATTTTTGTCGCAAGTAGAATCAGAATGTTGCATATATGTGTTTTTTCAGAATCTCAAGATAATATAGACAGGTAACGATGGGATTGAGCTCAGGTGGTAGCACTCACGAGTTAGCAACCGGAACTTCCTGGCTCAAATCCCCCGCCTCAGCTATATACAGTTTTTTTGAGACACCTGAAGCACACACACATATATATATATATTATACATACACAGCCACGTGATGAATGTCGTGAAGGAGTTTTGGGTAGTTGGGCATCCGGCCAGGCGGCCAATAAAAGAACCCAATAAGCAACAATCACCAAGTGAAAGGGCCGTCTATATTTACTATTGTCCGTATGTCGCTATGAAAGAATTCCTCTTCTGTTCCTTTATTGTCAGAGATCCGCCAAAAATCTCTTCTATTTTCAATAGTTAATTGTTCGAGAGACGCACACACACTAAAAAAAAAATGGAAAGGAAGAAGGAGAAATTCTGAAATTTAATTAGTCTGGGATGATCGCTTATGAAAGCATTTAATCAGAAAGTTAATTCCTAACGACCTGCCGCCACCCTGCCGCGCTACGACCTGGTGCCTCGTTGTCAGCTCCAGCGACCCGCTCCAATCTGTTCTGAAACGGTTCGCTAGGTTGACAACAACCAATCTCTTCTTTGCCTTTCCGATCCAAGATGGTAAGGGGAAGTCTTGACATCAGGTACAGAGATAGTATCGGGGTCTCTGAAGCGACCCCAAGGACTTTCCAAAGGCCAAGTTAAGACGAGACAGCTTAATATACTGTTCCTACTGCTGGACAACGAAGCCCTTATTGAGAAAGGAACATTTTCCTTTCTTTTTGAATCTTCAGCAACCTTTTTTTTGACCATCAACTTTACTTGGCACGATAAGGTAGGGCAGGTATCTCGTTTGTCGGTTACGTATCGTTATTAACGCCATACAGTGTTTTTATATACTAAAGACAGGTGTGTGTATGTGTATGTGTGTGTAACTACCCCAACCAGGTTGACATGGAAGGGAACATTTAATTGTAAAAAAATTCTTTTTACAGAGATCTTAATTTAATAGACGTAAAAAAGGATGAACGGGAGCTTCGTTTACCTACAGAACTGGCAAAGGTTTTAAAAGCATCAAAGAACTCGACTGCTTTAGTGCAAGCATTTACGGGGATAAGCGCATCTCCTTAATCAACTAAAAGCAAGGAGGACTAATCATCGTCTAGACAAAGGTGTATGCGGAGTTGGGTGAGATTGTCCATTTAAACCTTTCCACAAACCTCCATCCACGCCTCCGCCCGAGTGACAGCTAGCAGGATGGTCCCGGGGGGGAGGAGGGGGGGATGACGTAGTGTAGTGATGAGGATGCCGAGTTTAAATTGTCTAGAGTTCAGGCTGGATTCTTTCTTTCTTTCTTGGTAGCCAGTGTCAGCGTCCCGACCTCTCAGAACTCGGTTGAGCGAGAATTTAGAGAAGAAGAGGATGAAGCTGGGAGGGTTAGAAACTTTAGCGGAAGATAAACTAGAACAGCCGTTTGCGTTTCTGGGATTCGGAAAACATTTCTGAAGGGTCTACCTTTAGTTGCTGATAGCAACCACGCACGGAGCTGTTGTTGAGCTTAACCCAAACCTAGAAAACTCCGGAAGTCCGTCATGATTTATAAAAACAAATAATCGGTAGGTTAACTCAGCCTCGGGCGATGGTACACAGGTGAAACAAACAATGGGATTTGTTTCTGTCTCCTTTAGATGATCCACGCTGAAAATAATAAAATATTATTTAATAAATGTTTAATGGCTAATTAAAATTGAAAATTATAAATAAAGGAGTTCGTCTGAATTGAAGTCATCAGAATTTATCGAAGTCTTGAGCGGATACCTATCATTTTAAAATCGTTTGTTTGAAATAAATATGTTTTTAAAAAGAAAGAACAGACAAAAGTAGGTTAATAAGGATAATTATTGTGTGAATGTGCGTGTGTGTGTATGTGTGTGTGTGTGTGCGTGTGTGTGTGTGCGTGTGTGTATGTGCGTGTATGTATTGTGTGTATATGTGTGTATGTGCGTGTATGTGTGTGTGTATGGGTGCGTGTGTGTATGTGCGTGTATGTATGTGCGTGTATGTGTGTGTGCGTATGGGTGTGTGTATGTGCGTGTATGTGTGTGTGCGTATGGGTGTGTGTGTGCGTGTATGTGTGTGTGTGCGTGTGTGTATGTATGTGTGTATGTGCGTGTATGTATGTGCGTGTATGGGTGTATGTTGTGTGCGTGCGGGTGTATGCGTGTGTATGTGCGTGTGTATGTGCGTGTGTGTGTGTGTGTGTGTGTGTGTATGTATGTGCGTGTATGTATGTGCGTATGTGTATGTGCGTGTGTGTATGTGCGTGTATGTATGTGCGTGTATGTGTGTGTATGTGCGTGTATGTATGTGCGTGTATGTGTGTATATGTGTGTATGTGCGTGTATGTATGTGCGTGTATGTGTGTGTGTGTGCGTGTGTATGTGCGTGCGTGCATGCATACACACATACATATATATGTATATATACACACATAATACACACACACACACACACACACACACACACACACACACACACACCATATAACACATACATATAAATACATACATATATATGTATATATACACACATACATTCCGTTTATTTTTCGGGATGAGAGCATATTCCGCTTTGTGTGCTCTTGGAGTAACTGAACCGCAGCGAGCAGAATGGCTATATTCTATAAGCTCCGGTAATCCTCTTTAGCGATTAATTCCTGAACTTTTCTAGGTATCGCTGTCAGATGTAAGCGGTGGTTAGGGTCGGCGCGATCTCACGAAAACATCGCTCCCCTCCCTCTCTACATACAGGCGGGTACCTTCCATTCACGTGAGATTATTCGAACGACCGTCTTTGTTGTTTGTTTTTTTTTTCTTACCCCCCCCTCTCTCTCTCTCTCTCTCTCTCTCTCTCTCTCCGGGCAGATCGAAAGCCTGGTTACAGCGGGTTCCGCCCCCAGACCCGACCTCCTCCTCCCTTCGTTGCTCAGCCACAGAACTGACCACCCCTGGCCGAGCAGCCCCGGCGAATGCCCAGAAATTAACTTTCCATTTTACCAGCCCATATTTAATAGTTTGTTGCTGTTTCAGGGAAGTTGCGGCTCCTATCACCCCCCCACCACCCCCCCCACGAGCCGCACGCACGGGATTCTTTTCTCAAAGCCGCTCTGGTAACGAAGCCGAGCTGGGCAGAGCGAGACCTTAACCCTGTCCACACCTGGAGGCGCGGACTATCAGAGGAATTGCCGCGTCGTACAGTCGGGTTTTTCATGTTTAATTATCTCCAAGCGCGAAAAAAGACGAGACACCTTGGGGAATTATTGGAGTTGTGGAGGTTTTCGAAATAACTAGGGGTATTCTGATTGCGCGCGTGCAGCCACATATCTTATGCCTACCTGCAGCCACATTGATTACTAGAGGTTATAGCTACCGATTGGCCAAGATTTCGGAACGGCTCCGTATTAGAAAGCGTTTTCTTATGCGAGTTAGCAGAAGTCCATAACAGGAGAGGAAGTTTACCATTCGTGGATGTACAGACCTCATCGCGTTTAACAGGTTATTTGGCTTTAACTAAACTGCCTCGAACTTTAAGGTATCACGTACAGACCTCTGGTGATTTGCTGAACAGATAACAGATTCTAAAAAAAAGAGGAAAAAGAATAGAAAACCGACATATTGCTCAAAATGGCCGGGTAAACGTTCGGAATAAAACCTCTTAATGTTTATCTCCTATTTAACGATTATTCTACTAAGTTACACACACACACACACACACACACATCACATCACATGAAAGGTAAGATGCGCAAGCGGCCAAATACCTATTAAGGTGATTAGACTGCAGTGCTCTTCGCCCATCCAAAATTCCAAGTGAATTTTCTGAATTTACAATAACGCTTTTCTTTTTTTTAAAAAAGAAGGAATTCTGGGAGTTCGTATCTTCTCTTGTAGGTATATGTATTTCTGCAGTAACCACGGTCAAAGACTCAGTTCCTGCCCAATACGCGCGCATTCTTCGCATCTGGTTAAGGAACAAACGAATAGGGAGAGGCAAATGCTATTTTTCCACGTAAACTATAAAGCATTTTTCGTGTATAACTAAAACTTCGTACAAAACAATTGTTAAAAGTAAGTAGAATTTTTGTACTCAGCTAGCAGACAGTCACTAAAGCTTCAGTCACTTTTCTATTAATATTTTTAATTTTTAAATATAACAACAATAATAACGACGTTATTAATTTTTAAATCCGACCATATTTACACCGATTAACACTTGCGATTCTATTTAATACAGATGTCTATATTTTTAGTCAGAATTTAGTTTTATATACTCGGGCTTCTATTTACCTGAAGCATCGAATGGATCAATGTATCTTTAGTCAACACTGACGGTCCTGTCTGATCCCTACACGAAAGCTTTAAAAATGATATGTATGAGCTCAAGAGCTGAAGAATCCAGTAATTGAAACGTCATGGACGGTCGCCGTGCATTCCACGAGACTGCACGTTATCATTACTGGTGCCTTGCCTACCGCTTACGGCAGACTCACTTCAGGGCTGCTGTCCCGTTACGCCATCTAGTGGCACCTAACTCGCCTGTTGATCCGTCTTTCCGGTCTTGAGCGCCGCGCTCGGCCACCTGGAAAAAAGAAGCACCTGTTTTCAGTCGGGTAATCAGCAGATCTTCTAATATACGGGCGGTCTGCCGTCGTTTCCAGCAGGATGAGCTATTTTGGAATATGACGGTTAAGTTCGTGGGTGGAGATACTTCGGTCCAAACGTGAGAAGTCTGAGAGATAAACATTCCAATCTTCTAGTTTTTCTGGCGGGGTGCATCTTTCTCCCACGGTTGGGATAAAGTGGATTAGAAACGCTCGTTACCATTTCTAGATCTTTGTTCGAGTGTACATTTTAAAACCATAAATATATGAATAATTAAAAATTAAATAAGCACCGTGCACAGCCATGTAAAATAATATGCAAATAAAAGGTTGCATTTCTAAGATCGATTTCTCTTCACTGGTAACCAAGTTCAAAGAATGATGAATATCTTTTTAGTGAAGCATCGGAATAATTAATTATTCCGTCACGTATTATATTCCAGAAGTCTCAAATGGTAAGACAAGAACACCGATAAATTTGAGCATATTAGACGCACGCATTTCATAAAATGAAGCCAACAACGATAACTGAAGAGGGGGCAATCGATTGGCTCGGCTCTACTCGATCTGATGTAGCAGGCTGTTGGAACGGTAATAACGCAGAACCGGAAAGAAGTCTCCGCGGCCGGTTTTTTTCCCTCAGCAGCTAGGCTGGCGTCACGTGTTCAATAGGGACACGAATAACTGACAACAAAAAAAAAACCACAGCAAAGAAAATTAAATATATTATACTTGATTTTTTTTTTAAAAAAAGGTTTCTTCTTCTCCCGCTTAAGCCGGCCAAAGTAGTCGACCTCCGTCTTCCCAGCCGACCATGGACAGGCGATCTAAATGGCACGCAGATCGAAGAATGCAGTAGAGGCGTATCCTCATACTTCTTTACTACCGAACCCTGGACATCACCACCACCGGGCCGCTGTATCTCCGAAAAAACCCCCGTTCTACTTGTCTCTAGGGTACATAGTGCTACACAAGCCTCCGATAGAAACGAGAGCAAGCCAATGACAGCAAACAGATCGGTAAATTAAAATCCTCACTCGCCTGATGCTATTGATTTTCTGAAACGTCGCCGGACGGACGTTTGAGATGCCGCGCGTGGGTGATAGGATAGCTTTCCTGTCCAGAAGACTTCATACAGAAGTGCGCGTCATGAACGTGCAAAGGATCCATGGCTTTTCCTCTACGCCACCGTTGTGCCAGACACAACATCATTGTCTCCGAAACATCGACATAAGAATTAGTGGTTGTTTGTTGTATACTTATAATTGTTACTTTTAACAGTGAAAAAGTCTGTGAACTCAGCATTCGAGTTCCTTATAACAAACGAAAAAGAAATGTAATGTGTTGGGAAGTAGGTAAAGGTTCCAGTCTAAGTTTTTTCAATACCAAAATATTCGATGACTCGTTAAAAAGGTCATTTTAATTCCCCCACCTTTATTTTTTAAAACAAAAAAAAAATTGTTCAACAAAATGCTATTATTGTGATTAGGAAGAACAAATTTATTAGTTTTAAAATAGTAATGAAGCACCCACCTTGAATGTTCTTGTTGGCTTTGTGGAAATTAACGTTTACTGTAGCTATGATCTGGTTTAAAAGAAAAGGCAAAGGCCGAGATAGATACTGAGCGAATCTGTGTCCAGTCAGATACTCGCCAGCTCCCTCCGTCGGTTAACTGGCATCCCGATCCCTTCTTTTGATGTGAGCGAGGCTTCTGACTTCTGCCGGCCACCCCGGAACCATTAGTGTTCGCACTGCCCCGCCAGGGGTGTAAGAGACCAGGGGGGGGGAAGAGATTCTGTTTACTGGCAGGTTTTTGGCAACAAAGCCACGAAAAAACACAAATTCCCAGCTGATATAAAGGTTCCCTTTAACAGTATGAACACTAAAACGGACTGAGAGCGGGCCTAGTTCTGCATTTGTGCTTGTCATGGATCCCCCCCCTCCTCTCCCTCTCTCTCTCTGCTTATCCGAGACTCGGGCAGACAGACGGATGGGGAGGTGTCGCTTACCGCCCGTCTTTGTTTCCCACCTGACTGCAATTGCTCCCCTTAAACGGGCCAGGTAAACTATTCACGCTCAGTTGCTGCGTGTCTCAGATCGCCTTACGCCGGTACGCACCGGGCTTTTGACGAAAAGGTTCTGTTATCGTATCATGCACTCTCGCGTGATCCCGCGGAAAGGCGATATCTTTGTAAGCAGGAGAGAGAGAGAGGGGGAGGGGCGTGTTGTCAAAATTTCGCGAGATGGGCGCGTCTCGCGCCAGCTGTCGCTGGAGGCTATTGAGAAGTGGGAGGGAGCGATCCCCACGCCGTGCCACTCCGGGGCCGAGCGGGGTCACGGGGGAACGATCAGTAAAATGCTTCTTTTATTAGCTCTGCGTCACCAATCCAAATTGTGCATCGACAGTTGTCCTGGCCGTCTTTCTTCAGCTTTAATTGTACCAGCTTTCGTTCCTTTCAGCCGGCTGTTTTGATAGACGTCTTATGACAGCGATATGCTGACTGTGTCAACAGACCGAAGTCAGACTCGGAGGATAAACTTACGCCATTCTGGCTAGTCTCACGTGCATTTCCAAACAGCGCGACAACAGTCGACGATCCGTCTTTGTCAGGAAGATGGAGAGAAGTTCCATTCTCCTTTCCTGTGCTGTTGGAGAGAAAACGGGCTATCATATAATCTGTGCATCGCATGAGACGTATTCAGCCATCCCGCCATTGATATATGTGCGGTGGTAGTAATGTTACTGGGAAGAGAAGCTGCACATGGCTTTAACGCCCTTTCCCCCAGTCTCCGGGGAGCCATCCGAACGTCTGAAGTAGCCACCAGACCGGACCCAAGCGGGTTTAAAAGGTAACCGTCAGTGCGCGAGACAGTCTTACATTTCCCATACGGCTCTTGGCGATTCGGGGAAACGGCCACTCCAGACGGCTTTCTTATCCTCCCGGCAGAGACACCAACCGATATGTAATCACGGCTGAGACTATAAGCACCGAGTAAAATCATTCTTAATGTTTTATTACGAATCTTTCATTAAAGAATAACAGACCGTGTATTTCCTCCGCTATTCTCATCATCGCTCTTAGGCCAGTTCACTCGCTCTGGACCACACTTAACAGGCGATGGGCAAGAATGCAAATTAGGGCGGTAAACACCACGAGACCTGTTTGCCACAGACATTAAAGGTGTATAATGTTTGGGTAAAAACGGGAACCAACCAAGCATTTATCTGGCACAAGAAGTGTTCTTGGTGGAATAACAGGTACAAACAACTTGTCTCTTTGCCAACAGCATCATCCATACAAACAGTACCCACTTCCTGCGCCTGATTCTATATATAATTGTATGGTCATTTAGTATATGTCTTATACATAATTCGCTTCGAAACGCCAAACAGCGGCGACCGCCAGGCGATTGTAAAACCGATATGTCTGCGATTTGTTGTGCAATATTCTGAAACCGGGGATGCGAAGAATATATAGTTTGAAATCTTTGATACTTTTACTGGAAGGGAGGACAGAATTTCACCACCATAACGCCACTTGACCACCCTGCCACCACCCACCCACCCCCACTTCTCTTTCTTGCTTTCTTGGTCAAAAGAAATGTGTACCGGCGTCGTCCTGATGAAAACGGACAGAAGCTAATTTCGGACAATGCAGGTGGTAAATACGGAGACACGAGGGTCGGGACGGAAAGAAGTTTCAAGTGGTTTGTGTAAGACATTCTCAGCTGATAGCGGTCCGAAAAAACAGCGATGTGCGCTAGCCACACGCATCTACTTCCTCACACTCTTCTTGTTTACCTTCGGTGCTATTTTCTAATGGATCTCGCGGCGGCACGACGACAGAAATTCCCCAGGTGCGCTGCTGTGCTGCATTCTGTAACAGGTATCGTTAATATTCAATTTACGATAGCGGCAGATGGCTGCCAGCTCGCAATCTCCACAACATCGCTATCAACAGTCGGATTACTATTATGAAGCGAGAAGCAACAAACTAATTAATCTCGTATTTTTAGCGGCTAACACCGCAGTTCTTAACACACGAAAAAAATTGACAATTTCCACAAAAAATGAAGGGGCATTTCGCATCAACGACGATGTTGGTTCGATTCGCCCCCGCACCGCGGCGCGATCAGCCAAACCACGTGTCCTAATTACGTCACACGGAACTTCTCCGCTTGGGACACTCCTCCGCCAGTAGTAGAGATGCCTAATCCGCATTAACGGCTCAGGAATAAACCCTGATGTTGGGGACAGATGCCGAAATGTGGGTTTTATTGCAGTTTTATTACTATCAGCAATCAGATGTAAATAATCCTTTAAAGTTTGTCAGGGTCGAAACTTCTGCGATGGCAAGTTGAGACAGCGTCGCATATATATATATATATATATATATATATATATATATATATATATATATATATTAATTAAAAAAGAAAATCGATTTAAAAGCCTGTACTTTTATTATTACTTTTTAAGAAAACGTGGCACTTTAATTCCCAATGGCTATTTTTTTTGTTTGTTTGCTTCTATTTATTAACTCAGAAGCCATCTTTGAAATTTGAGGACAAAGAACTCTCCATAGCGCCGGAGCTACGCCCTACAAAGAGCAGTTCTCGATAGCAGATGACACGTATCGGTAAGTGATAGGGGGGGGCGCGCTCGCTCGCGACGTCTACAGCTGTTCTGCTCGCCGTACACCGCCCCTCCCGTGTTTAATTAGACTCTGGGCTGTCAGCCGTCACGTCGTCAGCGGACTTTCTGCTCCTGTGACGCACAGCAGCTCCAGCCTCGATTAAAGAAGACTGCGCCTACGAGAGGAAAATGTCGGGGGAGGGGGGAGGGGCTAAAAAAAAAAAAAAAAATTAAAAAAAAAACTGGCAAAGACGCGCGGGGTGGGGGACCCGTTCTCACCTGTGTCGGTAACTAAATTCTTGTTTGCAGGTTAGTTAATCTCCTGGTCCGACTTCCATCGTGTTTTCACGGAGAGGTGGTCGTCGATTCTTTAACATGTCTCCGACGACGGTTGCTGGTCAGCCTCATTGTTGGGATTGTCCTCAGCGCACCTCCCAGAAAATATCCTCTTTAAAAGATCGCGAATAAATAAAAACGGCTGCAAATTTCTCCTTCTTTTCTGTTTTAGGGGATTTGCGATTATTTAATGATTTTAAAAATTTTTAAAAAAAAACCCTATCTGGTTGATTTTACATTTATACCATATTACCAATGCGAGTTTGCTTATTTCCCGTAATGAAAAACAAACAAACAACAAATTGTCCCTATACAAGACAAATCTATAAAAGTGAATTCTTCGTGACTCTGTTAGAAATCAAGCTATAAATTAACTAACTAATTAATTAATGAACGCTTTTTGTTTAATACTACAGATCATATGGAAGAACAGCGAGTGTCATACTAACTTACACAAAGGAGAAAGCTCGGCGTGACAGAGTAAATGTGTCGTAAGAGTTACTTCCCGCTTGTTGTATAAACAAGCCGACGAAATACTTCTATGGTGTTTCTTTCCAATCAGGCCACCGACACGCTGATAGCGGTGCATTGTTTCGATGTGGGCCAATGGGAGTTTCCCCTGTAAATGATTTTTTTTTTTAATTTAATTTAAAAAAAGAAAAAAAGAAAATAAAAAAACACAGAAAGATCTGAGACAGGAAAAAATAATTTTTAAAAAGAGAGAAAGAAGGAAGGAAATGTATATGGTTGTTTAATGACCAAAATTAAGATCTCGTCAAATTAAATTCTCAAAATAATCGAAACAAAAAGATATAAAATAATAATATTTCTACGAGGTTTAAAGCAGACACTCGTTTATTGTGCTTGCTTTTGTTTGAAGAAACGTTATACGACCGAACACGTGTCGGGTGTCAATTCCAAACTGTCGTTTTTATGGCCGTTCTATTGAATACGTATCAGTTATCAGCGTAGGTAAAGTTTGAGTGTAGGCCCAGTGACGATTAGACCGACACGACAGGAATGAGACATAATGGAAATATTACTATTTTTTTCCCCTTCTTTTTCAACCTAAGGACAAATTAATAGAGTCTATTATTATACAGATGAGACCAAAAACGTACGCATATGAAGGCGCTGTTTCGTAGCAGAGCTTGGTTCGGTTGTTTTCGATAGAAGCCGATAGACACAGAGGAGGTTACGTTCTTAAGTCAGTTGGATTATCAGATGAAAAGAAGGTGTGTTTGAGATTTTAGTTGAACCTTTCGCCGAGATCATACACCCTCTCTCTCTCCCATATCTCTCTCTCTCTCTCTCTCTCTCTCTCTCTCTCTCTCTCTCTCTCTCTCTCCCTCCTACATAAGGTTAGTTCTATCGTCGCTGTGTTTTCACCGCCACGGAGACATTTTTGTTTTGTTTTTTTCTTTTTTTCGCATTATAGATGACATATTTACTATCAGTTTAAATAGTTCTTTAACTGGTATCTCTGTAGTTTCTGTTTATCTCTCCATGAGTGAATTTCTTCGGAGAATCGCAAAACTAATTAAAACCGTACGTCATAGCTGTGCAGACGTAAACAGCGGAATGCTACTGTCAGATCTTCGGTGAGGTATTATCCGACTAGTTTACGGATAATATCTTTGAGGTAGAATACCTTATCATCAGCAGCCGGCGAACAGTCCATCTGCGGAAGGGAACGCTTAAATAGTCTTCCGCGGAGATCCAATAGAGGAAAGGAGTTGTCATCCCGTTTGGGAGAAACTCACGCGGTCGGCCTGGAAGGAGGAGGAGAAGAAACTATGGTAAGGATGCGGGCGGGTAGGTATTACACTTGGCCGAGTCGTTCTGGGCCGGAATTCGAACTCGGGTCTTCGACTTTAGCATCTTATGTTTAATCACCTATGAATCACACGAACGTGAATATTTATATCTAATTCGCATCTAATTTGTGGCAAATCTGTGAGACAGCTGATTCACGTTACGAAATGACACCAATCGATCAGTTGATGGCGATGAAGCCTGGATCAACAATAAATACACCCCGGCAGCCGCAGACGACAGGTTCGCGGAGACTTCCCCGCGCTCGGTACCGTTGTTGGAGACCATTTCGTCGTTCAGGTGTTAATCCACCGAGGACATTTCGCTGCCTGCGCCCGTATTGTGTTCCCATCTTCTATCCCCCTACCCATGGATGAGTCTATGCAAACGTCGGCGCCATTTAAATATGTCGGACATCTTCTGGCAGAGCGACAAACAACCGGCAGATATTCGCTCCGCTCCTTAATGTGCAAATTACAGGGAAACAAAAAAAGGGACGACAGAGCTAAAACATTAATAATACCAATCCCCCCCAAAGCATTAATGGCTCCAGTTATCATCAACATCTGTTTTAAAATGGTAATTCGACAGGTGATTCAAACGTAGCCACTAACCAAACACTGCACGGGCGATAGCAGAAGTCCAGTAGACGGGAAGTGAGTCAGTTCAAACGATTGTAGGTATCTACGGCGTGGATAAATCAAGGAAATTAGCGCGGATTCGGCACCTGCTATTTCTTTTGGTTGTCGTTCACAGCATCTTCTGTGCTCCCTTACGGTCAATGAGGGGCCTTCTACCCCGGTCCCTAGCAGGAAGAACCCGATCCCGATGATACTTAAGAGAGTGGGTAAAATATCTCACCTTCTCAGGCGGGAGGGACTATCCACCTCTTTACTTTTCATATTTTCTGTTTATTGCGCAAAGAAACCGGATAAATACGCGGTACACAGGGGGAGATAACCGCCACGTTTTGGGGGCGGCCTGTACGGGTGGGCGCACTAGCCTAACCCTACACGTACGCCATTGTTTCGTGTTGCGAAAAAAAAAAGAAGCAAACAACAAACAAACAACAAACAACAACAACAAAAAGTGTGCGGTAGATTTATCGGCGTTCGTACGTTTCGTGTTTCCCGGCCCCGGGGGTGAAGGAAGTAACCGAGTCAGGACGATCGTAAACTCTCCTCCGGTCTTTGTCAGCTTCCAAGCGAAGATCTTATCGCGGCCGGGAAGTCTTTAGTCGGCCTTTGTTTGTTTTGATTGACAGATTTTAACGATGGGTGATGATATTTTACGATTTGTCTTTCCAGCCTTCGCCGGCGATCCCACCGGCTGACCCCGCCGTCCCGCGCGAGCTGACGTCTGCTGCGCTGCTCGGCCATCTTCTCACCCGCCGCCCCCTGTCGGCTGCGTTCGTCGATGCCTCCCGACGAGCTTTCCCCCGGCCCCGACAAGTCCGACTGTTCGCGAGCCCCGGCCCGACCGAAATAACCCTTTCACGTCCACGAAGAAGCTTTCCGAGAGGTAACCGCCGACCCGACCGGCGTCGCGTGGGTTCGTTTACCGCTTCAGCCGGTTTCCGGTCTCCAATAAATGTGTTTTTTTTTAAACTAAAAATAGTTAATGATCACTAATTAATTCTTTTCCGCAGGTTTGCTTTACCGTAAACCGCGCCTGGATTACGACAAGTCAGATATGGCCATGTCGTTTCGATGACTGACATCTACGCTTAGCCGACATCAGCCCGCACTCACAGAGGCGTCCGATCGAAGAGGGGTCTCGGATTCGTCTCCCCCTGCAGCAGGCAGTAGATGGCGTAGCCTTCCGCTGTCGCAGGCTATTTTTAGTAACGTGTACGAAAGCCATTTTATCACCTCGAGGTTTCGATTTGTACGGACGGATGTATAAAGCCGTCGACACAAAGCCGAGTTTTGTCTGTGGCGGGCCTGTTCGATCGGTACCCTCCCATTATTTTTGCGACAAGGGGCCCCGTAAAGAGTTCAAGGGTACGTTATCTGTAAAATCGACACCGGTGGTGTGTGGCTGGGTGTTGCTTTTCTCGCTCTGCGATTTGGGGTTCCGCGGAGAAAAGGGGCAACGACTCGTGAAAACTGGAAAACGAGATGTCTGTTGTCCCTTCAGATAGTCGATGTTGATAGCGTGGCCCAGGTCTACCACCAGGGCCTACTGCTGTGCCGGATATTCCGCACAATGCCTTTAGCTAACGTTGACTCACACAACCCCGTCCCGCTTTGGTAACCCTTACCCCCGCATATTTCATCAGGTTTGACAATTCCCTTTCTTCGCTAGCCTGGCGCACGTTTTACTTTGTAATCGGCACAAAGGCGGTCGAAAACAATTGTTATTCAAAGTGACTGACAAACGAAAAATAAATGGAGGTTAAAAATAATTATAAAATGGTAATTTTTTTTACTGATTCTTCTAGTTGTATGTCTATGGATATAGCCAAATATACAAGAGGCAGCAGTCGAGGTAAAAGACAACCACCCTACACGCGACCATCTCACGGTTAATGTAAAGGATGGACGTCTTGCAGCAGAAACAGACGCCGGTCGAATCGGTTCGTTGATCCGCTCGATCAGTGGCCAGATCACGTGTGCAGGTGACGCTGTCGCGAGATCCCGGTACGGCGAATGGGCTTGCGTACCTGAGCTCCAACCTCTTCCGATTCTGGAAGCATCCCTCAGAAATGCCCTGTTTCCCGTTTTCCTCCATCCGTTTATTGTTCTAACGGCGCTCAAGTTATATGAGTCACAGAAATTCCAGAGGTAGATGATATCTCCAGGAAATCAGCCAGTTCTGACGAATGCGGTATGAAGCACACAAAGGAATGTCCGAACGCGAGCGCTAGCGCCACCTAGGCATAGAATTTACCACAAAGGTTTCACGGAAATAATAACGCAGGTGGGTTACTGCAAGCGTTTTCTGTCAGCCACGTAGTACATTTTAAGTCGCTCCAAGCTCGCGAGGATTAAAGACGGGTGTCAGCAAGTCGGTGTCGACAGGGTAGGTGCTGCGGGCCGTGACCGCCACTCGTGCACTGCCTTGGGTAAAATACGGAGATGTGAACGCCAGACTTTCTGAAAGTTGAGAAGGGCCGCCGAGGTGACGCTGGCCCTGGTGGGATTCCCGCCCAGTTGGACGTGAAGCGCCCCCTGGCGTCGAGCGCAAGAAAATGTAAGGCCAGTCGCAGACCAGATTCCTCCTGGCTCGAGAAGTGTTTCTGTTTGGCGACTCAGAACCATTATTGTTAAGCTTTTCAAGTAACGTTTAGCGTGCCGCAAGAAGTTCGTTCTGCTGCCTGTTATCGCATTGAGCAGACGGGGGAGGGAGGAAAACCAAAATGGTCAGACGTGGCAGTTAATTTGCAATACCGTGAGGAACCCTCGAGTGCCCGAACTCCCGGATTCTTTGACCGCCTTAACCAACACCAAAAAGTACCTCGAGGTCTCCGTCGACACCGTAAAAAGGTTGTGTGGGGGGGGGTGAGTAACAGGAAAAGCCGTTGAGAGACTTTTCAAAATACTCTCGACCACGTGCGGAGGCGGAATTCGTGAACGAGGGAAAATTGCATTCGCAGGAATTAAACGTATGTACCGTAAGAAGGGGGCTTCCTGTTTGCTCAAAGGGTTCGATAGAGCAAATCTGTGGCGGCAACTTCACCCCGCGATAATAGCCGGAGCTCTTCGTAGTCTAGAATGAAGCCGTCATTGATTTATTTTTTTTTCTTTCTACTTTCGTTGTTAAAATCGTCCCCATAAAATTATAATAAAAGAGTAATAAATTGTACAAGAGCATGGTCTTACTATCAGAGATTTAAAGATTTAAAAAAAAAAACAAACAAATAATTTGCATTTTGCTTGCACGTTCTCATAGCTAAAGATTTAATTACTGAATCTTTAATTTCAAAAAAAAAATCCTGATTTACTAATTGGTCTTTTGCTACTCGACACCTGTTCTATTAATTGGTAGAGCGGAATAAGCGAAGACATTCCCTCTGTTTGTTTAAGGAAATGGTTTTATTCGTCCAGCTGTTTGCAGCGAGTAAGGCCGCCATCATTTACCGTTAGATACCTGGGCACTGTTTTAGCTAAAAGTGGGATAGACTCGGATGACGAATGTCTGGCCTCTCGCGCTGCTAGCTTTTCAGAACCCCCGAATTTACCATATCACTGAAAGGTAAAGTCCAACTCGTCATAGCAATGACATTTACTGCTAAACACAGACATTGAAGAAACGAAGATGGATTTATGCCTCTAAACACACATCCCCCCCAACATTCTGAAGACTTTCTTTTGTTGTGTATGGAGAACACGTTCGGTTTTGTTATTTTTAAAGACGAACTGTCACGGCGAAAGACGTCCTGCCATAGTTGTATATATTTAAAATGTTTCCACCTGTACAAACGACTAGGCCATTCAGTACAACCTATTAAATTTGAATATTATCGCAAAGCAATCTACTAAAGATGCTGTTTGCGCCACGCCTTACAGGTTTATCTGGTGGTAGAAAATGATAATACCCGTCTGTACGCGCCTCGGCTCTTGCTCGTGACTTCGATGTGATGCCGGCTATCCTCAGAGAGAGAGTTCTTTTCATTGCGAAGCGGAAAACTAAAGTTAACATAGCTGTTCAGGAATCCGCTAGAGGTGTCTAAAATTAACACCAGGTGTGTCGCTAGAATTCGATATTACTAAACTGTTTTGGTTTTGAACAAACAAAAGTGAGGATAATTTATAAACCGACCAGAACCTCTCGCGATTCACGGATTAGAAAGCGTTTTAAATAGCAGAAGTAGTTGCCAGCGTTGGTCGTAAGTCAACCGCATCGAAAAATAGCTTTTAACCCTCAAGGAATTAATGCAGGATGTGGCTGCTTCTGGCATCTGATCTCGCTGAGTTAAATTGGGATTTGAACAAAATTCTTGTTTATAGCCCTTTTACCTGTCTCACGTATTTTAACATCCAGGTAATGATTAAACTAAGCTATACTCGTTTTGGTTCTTGATATGTGATGGCTCTTCGCTTTACTGATTAGTAGTTTCGTTTTTCTTAACGAATTTAAGTCTTAAACGATGAGTCGTCGCCATCTTTCAACTCGCTGGAGTGAGCGCCATCTTTTACTAATTAGAAAACCCTTTTCCCTTCTCGATCCACTTCGCTCTCTTTTCTCTTGACATTTCTGGTAATTCGCTTATAAATCATAGTTAAGCGTTAGCTGCCGTGTCTCCCTGTTGCTCTGTTTGGTGTTCACCATTCCTCCATGACACTACCCTTCACTCCACCTGTCCTCCTCCCCTCTCATTATCCAAAATTGTTTCTCATTACTCCCGCTCCAGCCGTACATCTGAACTCGGTCCAAGCAGCCAATTCTCTGTGATTTATGGCCACAAAGATGTTATTTCCTTTGCATCCAGCTCATCCTAACGACCGAGGTGATCGCTTTGATGTGGTATCAAGGGTGGCTGCGAAATTGCCGGTGTTTTACTTCCATCTGTCTCCGGGGAGTCTTTATCCGAAAACCATTACGTTCATTAGTAACGCTTTCCGTCCGCTCTTCTGTCATTGTTGCTCGCGATGTTCCGCATTTTTTGGCTTTAAATATGAGCCATATTACTGGCATTATGTTTTTTCCCGATTTGCGGATGACTTCATAATTTATACCTAAATTACTCACAACATTGGGGGTCCTTTTCTGAAACTTAAAAAAGAAAAAGAAAAGCGTCGTTAGTCAACTTACCTACGACGATCGTTGAGCCCTGAGCGTTTAAGGTTGCAATCCTTTTCGATAATGTGGCATTTTCATGCATTGGAACTGTTCTAAGCATATCCTCTGCTACAGTCAACGCGAAGCACTTCACGGATAGGCGAGGTAACTCCTGCCGACTTACAGCCGGATGGGGCAGGCCTGAAGTAACTCCTACAGATCTATAGAAAACACGTAAACTCGATCTAACAAGAGAGGTAGCTCGCACCGATCTGTAATCAAAATAATTTTACCATTAAAGCTAAATCAAAATATAAAAAAAATTTAATTTGCGCGACTCCATCTTGGAAAAAAAACAGCAGTGCATTGTGGGGGAAGTGAAATAAATAATTCCGGAAACCATCTTTATTTCTAATATTCCTAATTGAATGATAATGGATATCTTCGCTTCGTACAAATAAAGGCTTGCAATTTCCAATGAATATTCAGCATCTGCGAAACAAGCCGCATTGATCTTTACTACATTTACGTCTTTACACGGCATTTACCGGCCTTTCTTACCCGACGTCACATAAGCGCCGTCTAGCGGCTGTTTTAATTAGTCGGGTTGGAAGCGAATCAACGACCGAACCAGGTCGGAAGCGTTCGGGGAAATTTCCTCGCGGACGGAGGTTAACTCCCGCCTCCTCCCCCCCCCCTCCCTCCGGGTGTCCGTCCGAGCGACCATTTAAAAGGTTGGACCACGTGTCACTGATGATGCCCGTCGTATAAAATCTCGTGATTCTGTTCGTTAAAAAGAAAAAAAACGAACGAAGAAAAAAAGAAAAAAGAGAGAGAGAGACAACCTGGCTAGTCGTAAACCAAACAGCATTAGAATACAGGGTGGGGATGAATTTAGGCTGAGGACAAATATTTCGACCGAAAATCAGGTGTACCTGTTAACATTTATGTCCACACTTTTATTCGCCGACACTCTTAGGATTGTCATACCTGAAATTTATGTGAACGACTTCCTGGCCCGAACCCGTATACTGTTACACTACTTTTTTTAACACCTGAACTCGCTTCATTGTCACGCTTGTGAGATCATTTAAACTTTATCGTACAACATTACGCTTTTATTATTATTTTTTTTCTTCTGTTTTTTTTTTTTTTTGTTACTACATTAGTATTACAAGTTGGTAACGTTTCGATGTTGCTTGCCTAGTTCGTCTTCAGGACGACTGTATAAAGCTTACGGCGGAAGAGGAAGCCTCGATGATAGGGCGGACAGGTTAATCAGACTGAAATATTGTTAGTTTTTCAATTAGTGACTGATAGCAAAGAGAAGAACAATATACCGTCTTCATTGGAATCCATTAATAATATTAACATCAAATATAAATCTCACCTGGAGATGACATTTTGTTTATTTTAATGCAGTTATTAAAGATGAACTGAAGATGACATTTCGTTTAGAGTAGCCTGTATGGAATGTGGGCTCTTTGCCTGAACAAGGTGAGCGACATGAGGTGGGGGAGGGGTGAAATGTCAATGTGGTTGTTTGATTGAAAATTCGGTTAATTATCCTTGGTAGTGATATTAAGATCCGGATTAAGTATGAATATACTGAAGTAAATTCCAAGTATTTGACGTAATCAGGGTGACCCGACTCGTACCATATGCTTCCAATCGGCCATCTCCAGCCTTCCGGTTTTAGATGATGGAATTACTGATTCTTTTCTAAATCCATCACACGAATGGCCACATTTTTCTGGTTTATGCTAATCAACGATCAGAGATGCTTAGAAAAGCCAACGCCGATAATAGACATTCTGTTAATTTAGAAATAAAGCAGGTTTTACTGGTATTTACCTGAACTTCCCTTCGGTATATGTTGTTTTCTCATTCTTACACTCGCTCAGGCCTGGAAACGGGTCTTTCCGAAATTACCCTCCTCTTGCTGAGAAGTAAAACAATAACAGGATGGAACAGCTCATCTAGATGTGCATGCGTCAAAAGGTGCTAATAAGGTGATAATAATTTTCGTAGTTATTAAGATATATATTTGATAAAAAAATGTTTCCCGTTATTATAAAGACAAAAAAAAACTGTAAATCTTAGTCGATGAATAAGAGTAATAATATATATTTAAAATAAATTTCTTATCTGTAACATCTTTAGTCATTTTATTGATTACTTTTGTGAAAGGATAAGTCTAGCGTACGAATATTTACAGGCACTTGTTATTAGGAAATCCTTCTCTAGAATAATATTTGGATGATTAGGCAAAATAAATGAGATTCTTTGAAACGATAATTTTATTATTATTAATGTCGCAGTTAACGAAACAAAACTTAATTGAGTGTTTTTTTGTTTTTTTTAAAAATTTGGCGCATGCTCTCGTCCAAGAACCATTCTGGCTGAGAGCCTTCGCGGTGTCTCTTTCCCTTTCTTCTCGCCCATTACACTGCCAACCCCCCCCACCTTTTCCGCGTTTTCCTCGTTACAGCGACTTAATAATTTTAGCTATTTGTCCTTAAGATCAATGAGCGCATACAACAGATGAATTTTACGCCTGCCGAAAAGCGATCATCGTTTCCGGCCACCCAGCCAGATAGACGATTGCGTTTTCTAAGAATGCTTAGCCCGTATGACTACGCATAGTTTAAGGTAATGGAACATGGCCACATTGCCTCGGGTAGTTTTGTATTCCGTCCACTGGGCGTGCAACAGATACGAGGCCGGTCGACGCTATTCCGAATTTAGCGCTAGCAATGGTCGGTCCTAAGCCGGTGTTGAGTCACCGGAAGATACCTGCGTGAAAAGATTCCGGGAAGAAGGCATAAAATAATAAAAAAAAAAAAGAGGGGGGGGGTTTGACGCTAATATTAGAATGGATTTGAGCGAGTAACTCTGAGTCATAAAGAGATGAATGCGTTACCGTTACAGGAGAATTAAAATTAAGGGATGTTTCTTTGAGGCTGGTAATAAAACTTCAAAAACTAACCAGCTCGAGGTTTTATATCGAGGCTTTGCGATGTAAGCGCCCTCGTTCGGCAGACAGTCGAACTTTTCGGATTAACTTCCCATGCCAGCTTTCTGTCCGGTGGAAGCGAACCGACCTAACTTTTTTTATCAAAAATATGAAAAATTATTTATTACCCTCTCTTGTCGTGTTTCATTACAGGAAGGTTTCCCCAATAAGCAGGATGGACAAGCTACAGCTGATGCTATTTTCCACCGCACAGTGTCGGTGCTGTATCAGAGAAAAGTCTGCTTCATTGCTCTGTACACGATTTCCTGAGAAACTGTCTCTGTACTTTCTTTTTGTTGCTGAAAGTATCTTTCATATAACTTGACGAATTTCCACACGAAGGATTAATGGAACAGTTTAAGAAAATATGTTTGCGATACGCTTTTTCCTTTGAATCGAAAACAAGGTGCAACATGGAGTTTCGTCGTCACCAGAACAGGTCTCTGTTGTGATGTCATAAAGTTTGAGTTCGAATTCCTTTTTCATTTCATTTATATTAATGTTACCAATAGTGTAGAAGACGTTCACATCAATAAAGGCTCCATGTGAGACTAAAATATATGTTAATGCTAATAGTAAAATAGATAGAACTTCTTTTCTGATAAATCTGAAGAGTTTATCCGATTCGGCAGTGAAGTAAAAAAATATTTTTAAAAAATTGAATTTAATGCAAAAGACGAAGAGCCATGCAAACAGGATACAGAGGTAGTTACCGTCGTTATTGAATGGGTGACGTTGTAATGTAAAAGAAAAAAATGTTCAACGAAAGTGGCAATTGTTACTAAAAGTCTCGAAGGATATTCTTCGAATATCTACACTTACTAACGCAAAAGGCCATTATTAAGATTCCTTCTCGTTTAGACAGGCATCAGAATTTTTATAATATAATTTTTAATGAGTAGAATAAATAACTGGCCAATTAGTTATTAGTGGTGGTAGTGTCAATTAATTTAAAAGTTCATCCTGATTACCAGTTGTCTGTTCCGGTGTCCCCTTGGTGGCTATTTATTAATACGGTTAAAAGAGGTATAAAGCACCGTACGCTATCAGATTATACTCTAACTATAGGAATTAATAAAGATATCGAGAGGAGTTGTTTAAGAAGCTAGTCTTTGGCTTAACAAGTCCGTAGAGCTAAGTAAAACACATCTACGCACATTTACTTCTCGTGAAAGCAAGCAGTTCATGTCACCTTACATGACGAGGATCAAAATGACCAGGTTAAAGCCGTGACATGAAAACAGCGAGTAGAAAGATTGTCTGCAGCCGTCTTCGACACGAATGGGTGCTAACTCACTCACCACTCTACCCTCATCATCAGCCGTGGCATCTTCGAGTTAAAGACACGGTCAAATCTTCATCCAGGTAGACAGAATTCGCCTACTCTAATGTAACTTCTAATTTAATTCTGACTGTTAGCCGTACATTTGAAAGGTAACGAAATTATTTAAATTTTATTGGCATTTAGTTTCAACATCTATCTTATATATTTTTTATATATAGTGTATAACAAGACATTTCTTTTATTATTACTCAACTGATATTTTACATGGTCTTTGGACAATTTTCCTAGTAATAGGAACGATCCCCCCACCTGCGCTGTAACTAATACGGAAATTAACGTAGGAGAGCGAAATTGGTCGACTTATTTCACCTGGTGTTGTTTTCCTCGACACGTGACGTAATTTTAAACATCCATATAGGGGGAGATAAGCAAAATATATGAGATGTTTTTTAAACACACACACACAGGCAATACCCCAGCAACAAACGCGTCGATCAATTAGTGGCGGCTAATTATCGAAGGTGGAAGCCATGCCGATAAACATCTCTTCCTGGTATTAAAAGAAAAAAAAACAACAACATCAGAATGTACGACTCCTGATAACTGCCGTCCGATCTGCGTGCGTTTTGTGTACTGGCCGGCTGCGGAACGAGGAAAGGCGTAAGCGGTCCGCTCTGCGTCGTCGTCACGTGCTGTGTCACGTGAGATTTAACGCTTGCGAGCGCGAACACCGCGAGAAGTGGAGAGGGACCAACCACCACACACACACACACACACACACACACCCCGCCGCCGTTTTGGCTTCGTCCAAGAACCACGTCCAAGATGTAAGCTCGCGTGTGCGTCGTGTAAAAAACGTTTTACTTCAGGATAACTTTATAATCTCATCTTCTTTCTTAGGAATAAATAAAACTCCGTAAATCTAACATCCATATTCCGCCATCATGGGTTCCCTACATCTGATTTTTGGCCGGTACGGAATATTACGGGAGCGTACCTTAACGGGGCGACGCAGCAGACTCCAAGATCTTCCAACACACAAACCATGGCAACTTTGAAAGCGACGCCTAAAAAAAAAGAAAAAAAAACGTCGGCTTGCGTGTGGAAACTTCTAGTTAAGTTGCTGTTCACTAGTGTTCGAGGTGCTGATAAATTATTCATCTTAAGTCCTTATTACTTGAACATTAATGAGCGTGCACATGCTAATAGGTGCTCATGAATATACACCTGCTGTGAGGTGCGGAAGCAATCGCGATCATAGCATCATTACCTGGAAATATCATTAACAGTTATTTGTACAACAACAGTAAAGTTACGATTTTAGCTATACACCATAAAATAGGTTGTATATAGAATTTCATTTTAAGAATAAAAATTGTTATATAACAGCCAGGAGAGACACCGTTGACCAAAAATGTTCCATCGCCCGAAATAATTCTAAGTAACTACACCGAAACTGGTGCGATGTTTTAAGCATCTGATTTGTCATAATTCATCATTTATTTATTTTGATAAAGTTATGATGTTTAGGAAGAACAATAATGGCATAATGGTGTCTATACTTAAAGATTTTACGTCGATTACAGCTTCATCTGTGCGTAAAGATGTGAGGTCGGTTATAGTCACGGCTATTCGTTTAAGTAAAAATTACTGGTGTTGCAGCAACTTACCACTATAACGACTAGCCTTAGTGGTCTCACTATATCTAAAATAATTGGCAATATTAGTCTGAAGAAAATGCCTAGCGAGGCCAGTATTTACGCCTTCAATTTCTCTCTCTATAGTAAAAAGTAGCCACGGCTTAATTTTATGCAGACTATGTCCTAAATACGTTTAAGTCAACCTGTTTTAGTTTTGCTCAATTACTACAATGACACAGGAAGACAAAGTTTGCAGAGCATCAGATAAGAAACAACAACAAAAAAATAAAATAAACGGAAATTTAAGCTGTGTACGACTTCTGCTACGAATGATTTGAGTTGGCGAGTAATTCTACTTGTCTACGTTAGCTTTGCTGGAAATCTACATTCTCAAATTAAACGTGTCTCTGTTTGTATAGACAAAGTATCCTTTTGCTAACCGTTCTAATACCGAAAAGATTAGGATCAAGAGATCCAGAAGCAAATCCTAGTATAATGAAACTAAACGGTGAAATTTTTTGTTGTAGCAATATTAATGTGCATCATACATATTCTCCGAAGATAAACTCTGAGTTAATTGTAAAATGACAAAAGCAGATTCAGGATACAAGAAGCCGTTTGGTTTTGGAATGAAAACTTAACAGTTTACAGAAAATTTTTTGCTTTCAAATTTACCTTCAAGGTTGAGGCAACAATATTTGCTGTATCGTGATTCCAGAACGTCTGCCATAAGATGTCGAAGGTGATAGCGCCATGTGTGTAACCACGACTGTTGGGGGGGTGTTGCACTGATGATAGCGCCATGTGGGTAACACGCGTTTGACTGATGAGCGTAACCATGGGGGGGTGTTGCACTGATGATAGCGCCATGTGGGTTGGGCGAGTCGGATTTCCGGATGTTCGGGAGGCGACGCGCCGCAAAGTCGTTGTCAGTGCATCGTCGGGAGAATTCCATGGTTTCCGATTCCGATCCTTGCACGAAAACGTACCACACTGTCTCTCCCGATAGACTCTTGGTACTCGTGTTAACTGGTGGGATGGAATAAAATCGCCCCCAGTCCTAACATCATCTAATTCAGTGGCAAGTGGTTGCTCGCACTGTTTCGAAATAAGAACAAACTCTGCGATGGTTCGATCTGCCGTTTATTGCAAGCAAAGGGTCGCCTGATCTAATTCAGGAACTGAGCGAAATCGCCACTGCATCGTCTGCAGAGATACACGAAACGCAGAAGGTCAAAGATAATAATCCAGTCCCTCGCAGTACCTGTTTGTTTTTTTTTTGCCCTTTTTATTAAAATCGAATTAATACGTGGACCCTCCGCGCCCCCCCCCAAACAGAACTCGGTTTTGAATCTTCTATTCCTTTAATCTGGCCGGGGGAAATTACAGACCAAATATCCGGAACTCCTCAGGAAGCGGTCAGTGACCAGTCACGGCTGTATAGCGAATCCATGACCGCACCCACACAGCATTTACACCACATTTACTATCCTTCAAGATGAACACGTGAAGGCGGTAACTCGTACAAGCAGCGGAGGTTAGGTAGGGGAGACGACTTCGATACCCGTGAAGAAGGTACCCCAACCGGGCTCCAATATCGGGCAGATAAGATCTACATATTCCCGCTCAATGCCGAACTTTTGTTCCGCTCCAACAAAGCAAATAATTTAAAGTGGTTCAGTCACAGTACTTCCTTTATTAAATTCCGGGAACAGATTTCTTTAGCGGACGAAAAGATTTTTTTTCCATTAAGAGTGAAGCACTTTTTTTTTTCTTTCCTTCTTCCAAAGCGGCTCCAACATGTACAGATTATTTAATCGATGTCTTCTTTCCTTTCCGAAATAAGACTTCCCCGGATTCTGTCCGACCACTGGTCACCTTTTACAACGACTAGTTTTTGACTGGGGATTCTGGATTAAAACAGTACATAGAGCAAATGTTACATCTAACAAGCAGGAACTCATTCAAAGGTTAAAGGATTAATTTGGACAAGACCAGAGATGTTTAAAATGTGTATTGAATAAAAATATATTTTGTTTTGTTTTGTTTCATTATTGTGAACTCTGTAGGGTAGCACAATGAATCACAAAAATATTTATAATTATTATTAAGTTGTTACAAAAGTTATTTTCAGTTTTTTTATTGCAACAATAAGACTTCACATTGTTGCTAAATGTGAAATTTATTAATCAAAGTAAGTTCCATCACAATCAATACACTTCTGACAATGAATTACAAGCACATTTACACCATTTTGAAAAAAATCTGGATTTCTGGAGTCTATAAACTGTTGGAAGGCAGTTTCACTTGCTGCTTGGTTGGAGAAATATTTCCTATGGAGGAAGCTGTCAAAGTGTTTAAAAAGGTGGTATTCTATGGGAGAAAGGTCAGGTGACTTCAAATCCCAATGCATTCAATTTTTGAAGAGTCACTTTTGCAACATGAGGATGAGCATTATCATGGAGCAGGATTGGGCTTCTTTGATTCACCAATGCCAGCTATGGTTGGGAGAGTTTCTGACGAACAATGTTTAATTCACGACTACCTTTCAGCTATGATGGTTTTGTCAGGTTGCAAGTAGTTATAGTGGATAACACCAGTTGCAGTCCACCAGACAATGACCATGACCTTTGGGTGGAGACTGGGTTTGGAATGTGGTTAAGTGCCTTGTATCTGTTGAGCCACTGCTGATCGCTTGTGATTGTCATAAAGGATCCATTTTCCATCATACTTAATGATTTGGTCAAGAAATGGGTCGTTTTTAAATGTCATGAGAAGCAAGAGCAGATCTTCAATCAGCGATTTAGAAACAATATCCATCTAATGCTTTTTAAAAAGGTATGTTTCGCATAATGTATGCAAAAGCACACACTACAAATTGATATATAACTTATCTACATACACCTTCACAAACACACAAAAGATGAACCCAAAAATAACACAATATAAAATCGACAAAACTTTTGTAACGACCTAATACATGACATTATTGATCAAAATCAAATACCTTTGATAGGAAAAAAAAAAACAAAAATAAAATTAGTATCCTTTTATTTTTTGATGTTAGTATTTTTTCATTGCTATGCACATTCCCTGTACTTTATATTATTTTTAAAATCCCCCCCCCTCTTGTAATTTATTCTGTGGTCATTCCCTCCCCGCCCTGAAAAAATACGGTGGATGCTCAAGTTTGTGTAGTTGAAAGCTTCTTTTATTTTTGTTTTTTAATTGGCCTTCTGATTTCTACTATTTGATTACATTATGTCAGGGCGGCTGGTGGCCTAGTGTTTAGACTGCTGAACTGCCAAGGCTGAGAGCTTGTCTAAATTGGATTTTGATTGAATCTAGTAAGTGGTGGCACTTGCTAAATGCAGTTCCATTTGGTATAGTGATCAGTTAGAGGATCTGGGGTGTGTTTCACCTCGTCCTAATCGCAAACTTAGAATTGGATGGGAAGCCGTTTTTTTTAAAACCTCTCACAATCAGAGCCATGCTTTTCGTTGACTCAAACATTAGTTGACAGCAGAATGCAAGAGGGCTGCTTGGGTCTCCCTTGGTTAGCATTAGTGATGATGTGGAATGAACTAAGTTTTCCAGTATGGCTTCTTCTTGCTCTTCACCAACCATTCATGTGAGCTTCTTTCCACATTTAAAAATGGTGAGTTCTAATAATTATTTCCATGCTGAAGCTGTAAGTGTCACGGTGCAGGACAGTTAGCGTGCTCTAGTAGATACCTGTGGAATTATGCTCTCTCACCAGTGTTGTCTTCAGTGTTGGGAGTGAGAATCCATTGAGGAGATTGGTGTAAAACAACATCACTTATTTCATTAATTGTATTTCTTTTTTGATTCTTTGTTCTGTTTGTGTGTATATATGCACAAAATTCTGTGAATAAATATATATTTGTACACATGAAATGCATGACAGGATGGTTACCTCAATTTTGTTCATGCTCACTAAAACTCTCTTTCATTTTTCAGAATACAGTTTACCAAACTCAGTTAATTGAAATACTTCAGGAAATCCAGAAAAATGAAGTAGAAACGAACAAATGCATCTACCCTCTATCTAAGCCATTACCTGATTGGCTAACAGACTTATTTGGAGACTATATCTCTCTTTACAATCTGGATACAATACATGTGAGTATTATTTGTAGATTTTCTTTTTTTTAAGTTTTAAATATCTGGTAGTGAAAATTTGCACAGTTTGGCTATTTTATTAGAAACATTCATCCACTGATTTGGCTTTTCTCATTTCGGTAACAGTGTTATTACCATATCTGTGTACTGATTCAGTAAAACTGTTTGTATTATAGCCAGAGATGTGGGTGTGTTGTGTTTTTCAAGATTTTGCTGTATTTCTAAAATAATTTTTCTGCAATTAACAGTTTTCCATGTCAGTAAAATTAGCAGAATCCATCTATTTACACTGCCTCTTAGAAAATGTCTGACTGTGCCTACATCTTTCTCACATTGTTTACCTAGAAATATACCAGAGAGTCTGTAGCAGGGCTCTGGACATGAGCCTGGAATCTCTCTCTACATTGGAGAACATGGTCAAAAATTTATGGTGATTGTTGTGCCTGGCAATAGATAATGAAACTCATTTGTACTTCTTTTTCTTAATCAATTTGTTTGTTTTCTTTTGATATTGAAATTATGCTTCACTTTTGTTTAACAGTAAATTTAAAAATTTTGTAAACTGACAAAATCTCACTGAAATTTAAAAAGGAAAATATGAAGAGCTCAATTTTTAATGATGGACTTTCCCCCCTTCCACCCACCCACCCTCTCTCTCTCTCTCTCTCTCTAGTTGTTTTCTCTATTTACTGCTCATGTCCTGGTAACCTGGTACTTCCCCCACTGTTTGGAACTTCTGAAGGAGTTTATGAACTATAGAATGCTCAGTTATTGTTGTAACCATTTGTATGTTGTATTAGTGTTATCAGTTGAAGAATTAATAAGTATTATAGTAGTTAATTTTAAATAGATAAATATTTTATTTAGATGCTTTGTTGAATTCAAAACAGTGCTAATGAACTCTTACATGTAATTAAAAAATTTTTTGGATAGATATAAGCCAAGATGTATATATTTGGTCAACTTAAACTATTCATGCAAATTGAATAGTCTTGGCTTTAAAATTTGATATTTGTATTTTTTTATATCTAATTACTTCAATTTTTTTTAGTTTATATTTTGAAACAAAAGAAAAAGATAATATTAGAATTTAAATGAAATGATGAAAATTTAAATTTGCACTCATTTAATTTCAACTAAATAGCTACATTTAAATGTTTTAAGCCATCAGTGGATTATACTAAAACAATGTTTGTGCTTTTACAGAAGGCTAACACACAGTTTTCTGGAGGAGGGATAAAATCGTGCACTGGTCTGGCATGGCTTCCTGAAGAAAGTACTTTGCTGGTGTCAGTTTCTGGAGCTAACTCAAATCAAATCAGTATCTTTTATTTGAAGTTAGTAATTCTATACTGCAGCACTAGTCACATCAGTGAAAGAATTTGTATCTGTTGCTAAATAAATGTTCCTAATGTAACACCGAACAGTGCAGTCTTGTCTTTGGGATGCACAGTGGTCCAGTGGTAGACTACTGAACTGTTAAGATCAAGGGCCCTGGTAAGGACCAGCTTTTTTTATTTTACCTACCTGTCATGGTTTTGGGTCTCTCCTAAAAACAGAAGAGTTCTGGTAATGATTTTCTTATTGATGTTGGAAGTGCCAGGTCCTGTGTGGTGCAGTATTGGCAGCACTTTTTACCAGGCAAACAGCAGAACACACCATGGTGTCTGCCTTGTAGGCATTGGTGTACAAAAAAACTTTCTACTTTTTCAATTGCAAGTATTATTTATTGCAGTTATACTTTCTTTGATCTGTATCATAAACTCATTTGTTTGTCAGCTTGACAGGTTTTAGAAGAGTTTTATAGCCAGTTAGTTATTGTAGCATTGCATTATAGGAACAGTTTCTTAATTATCACTGTTTCAAATTCCATTCACTCCAGCTTTAAACTGTTTCCTAAGATTTTTAAACTAATTAATGTCTGTTTTGTGAAAAATTGGCTGCAATAGTTGTAAATTTGAACATAGATGATATTTATTAACAATAAAGAAAAAAATGGGGCAGAACCATTTATGAGTATTCAATTTCAAGAATTTAAATAACTTCTCTACTTCCAACTTCTTTTCAAATCCAGATTTTAATTTACCTTCATATTGGGTTCTACAAATTAGGAAAACAGAAACTATTCTATCTTAAAATAAAATGAGTTTTAGAGACAAAGAATTTCTGTTTTTTCCTTAATTTTGATAGAGGTTTTCATTTCATGTCAAAGTTCTAATGATTTAGTCACTGTTGATGAGACAAACTTACATACTATTCAGATGAGTGAGCAACAACTGGAAGTGGATCTTCGTAGCCTTTACAATGAAAGTAAGTTCCTGCGCACAGCTTTTGCTTTAAATAACCATGTCTATTTTTAGTTTTTAGAATATTGACAAGCTGAAACGTTAAAGTTAAGATATAATTTTGAAGCTGTATTGCCTGAGCTTTTATTGAGATACAATGTTTAAATAATACATTTTATTTTAAAATGCTATGCTATTAGAATATTACTCAAACATCTCTCTCTCACTCACACACACACACACACACACCACACCACACACACACACACAACACACAGACAGACAGACAGACAGACAGAGAGAGAGAGACTTTGCAGACTTTTATATAATAGTTAAATTTCATACATACACAATTACAAAAATAATGTAAAATGCTGCTTCATCAAAATCACCACCTCTGACAAAGGAAATTAGTCTCAAAGAACAAATGATGGGTACTCTGCATATTCAAAAAAATGAGTGAGAAAGAAATTGCTAAATGAGTTGGCATATCCAGCAAAGGTGTTAATTACACATTGCAAAGAAAGTGCTCACTGGGATAAATTAACAAAATGAATTGTACAGATAAAATGAAGGACAAATGATATTAAAGTAACAATCAAGTAGAACAGATAAATTAATCCCATAAATCACAGCACACAAATGTCAAAAGAGCGCAATCTTCTAAGATAATGTGCCAGATATACCCCAGACTAAATGGTTGCATTTTTCTAAAAAAAAAAAAAAATTTTTTAAATTTTTAAGAGCTGCTAACAAAGCTCAAGCTAAAGTAGGCAAAAATCAAATTAAAAGTAGATGACCAATGAATGGAAAAAGGTGCTCTGGTCAGACTAATCGTACAGCTTTACTGCCTCCCACAGTAATCATCATATTACGTCTCTGACTTGATCTCAGCACATTCCTTGTAGAATGAATTGTGATAGGTTTGTGGGACCTGCATTTCAGATGTTAAGCATTTAGTATTTGTTTGCTAGTACTAATTTATGCTGGATATTGGCTGACTGGAGGCAAAGTTTCTTTCTCTCATGAGATTAACTTCAACTTTTACTTTGTTGGTGGTAGTTTACATGTTTGGCAAAAGCCAAACCAATGTAATGCCAGCTGTCACATTTTAGAAAGATGGTGTTTTGGGTGGGCTAGTTTGCGGGAGCCACATCGTCACCACAAAAGTGAAGTGGTTCTCTATGATAGAGCTATTACAGGTTGGTGCTGTCTGGGATGAAGTCATTAGATCTGCTGTTATATGATTTGTATGAAGTCATGGTGATTAATCCATCTTCATGAACAATAACACTAGTCATCAAAGATTTTGTCTCCTGTAAAACATGCAGAATTGATTTATTATAATATTGCATTAAATGTATTTGGCTTATAGACACATATAGCTTTCAAAATATGTGCAATACATTATATGCTTTTACACATTGTTTGCTGCATAACTTGTTTTATTCCATATTTCAATCTTGCCTGCCTTTGTTTCTTCTCAAATTTGAATTGTGTTGAAGTAGTATTCTTTGTTGTATCAATCAATACAGTTAGTCTTTCTTTGTGTGGAAAATTCACAACAAAGTCACAGCAAAGACCACATCTCCATTCATAAAGATTGCCTATCATCTTTATTTTGGTTTCAAAATTGAAAATCAGGACAAAAGTTGAGTTCTTCATATGTGTCATCCTATTGGTTTGAGAGAAAATCTTGAAAAGTATGGCTGCTGTTCTTAATGTCACCATGACCGAAACATTTGTGACAATTTGAAAGTCATAGGATTTCTACTTGGTTTGCAGTCGGGCTTCACAGAGTTTTGCTGCTCTCTCTGTCTCTGGAATAGCTGCACAACTGAACAGCCCTGTTTAATGAAGAAGTAATGTTAACCATTCTCCATTAGTTGATCCAAATAAAGTTTTTCTTTGTCCTTTACATATGGAGCTGGGCTTAATGAAAATCTTTGTCAAGGCTTTAGACAAGGAAGATGGTTTCAACTATCTTGAGGCTAAGCTTTTTGAAAATCAGTGATGCCAAGCTGAAAGAAGGGATTTTTGTTGGACCACAGATTTGAAAGAGTGTAAATGATCCAACTTCTGACAACGGATCTCATATTGAATTAGCTGCTTGGAATTCATTCAATGCAGTTATAAGTGGATTTTTGGGAAACAAGCGAAGATAACTTTAAGGCACTGGTGTCTACTACAAAAACTTGGGCTACTGAATGTCACTAAAGATCCACTTCTGACACTTACGTTTAGACTTTTCTGAGAATCAGTGTGATGTTAGTGATGAAGATGGAGAGCGCTTCCATCAGGATATTTCTGTAATGAAACACCAGTATCAGAGCAGATGTAAATTAAGAATGATGAGAGGCTAATGCTGGTTCCTTCAATGAGAAAGTGAGATTGAATACAAAAGAAATAGAGTATGCACATTTTTTCTGATGAGCTTTTTCATGTTTTTTGTTTATATATTTGAGGTCTGTCAAAAAAGTATCCGACTTTATTTTTTCCTGTTGGAAATAATGAGGTTAGGGAGGCAAAAGTGTGCATAGTGGAGCTGCATGCCTTCATGCACATGTGTGGTTTTTGGTGGGCTTGCTGGATGCGTCAGTCGCTGTCAGGCAGTCAGTGTGTGAGGTGCTGTACTATTTACTCGTTGCATTTTAATTTCGCCCATGATGACAGAACATGTGGAGCAACGATCTTGCATCAAGTTTCGCCAAAAGCTTGGAGATACCCAAACGGAAACAATTCGCAAAATTCAACAGGCTTTTGGTGACAATGTCATTGGTGTTACCCAAATTAAAGAATGGTACAACAGGTTCAAAGATGGCCACACATTGGTGGAGAGTGACCAGTTTTCTGGGAGGCTGTCAACAAGCCGCAATGCAGTTGTTATCGAGAAAGTGCGCACCTTGATAATGGAGGATCGTTGTTTGACAGTGCAGGAAAGTGGTGACAAGGTTGGGATCAGTAAAGATTCTGCACATGCAATTTTAAAGGAGGATTTGGGCTTGCGCAGAGTGGCAGCAAAATTTGTACTCAAGCTGCTTTCTCAGGAACAACAACAACTTCGTCTTGAGGTTGTGCAGGACCTGCTGGATACTGCCAACAGGGATCCTGAGTTCCAGAATACCATGATAACTGGAGATGAGACATGGGTGTACGGGTATGACCTGAACCAAAGCTCAGTCATCACTGTGGAAGCACCCAATGTCGCCAAGGCTTAAAAAACACATCATGTCCGGAGCAAAATCAAGGTGATGCTGACGGTTTTCTTCGACTACCAAGGTGTTGTGCATCACGAATACGCACCAAAGGACAAACAGTTACAAAGGAGTACTATGTCCTCCAACGTCTTCATGATGCAGTTTGGCACAAGAGACCGGATCTGTGGGCCTCACAAAACTGGTAGCTGCATCATGACAATGCTCCGGCTCATTCGTCACAGTTGGTCAAGGTTTCTTGGCAAAGAAAGGCATTTCGCTCATTTGCCAGGCTCCCTATTCTCCAGACATGGTTCCTTCTGACTTCTGGTTGTTCCCAAAAATGAAGATGCCACTGAAAGGCTTCTGCTTTGAGAACTGAGAGGACATCATGCGGAATGCGATGGTGGAGCTGAGAACCATTCCGGAAGAAGCATTCCAGACATGCTTTGAACAGTGAAAGGATCGCTAGGCTAAGTGTGTGGAGGCACAAGGGGCTCACTTCAAAGGGGATTAGCAATTGAACCCCACCAAGTACGTAATTTTTTTTTTCCCAGCCTAAGGTCGGATACTTTATCGACAGACCTCGTATATGCTTTTTTCATATTTTAAGTACTGAAAAAAAATTCAAATTGATACTTTTACTATAGTCAACATGGTCAATTTTAAAAAGAACACCGACTTTCATTGAAAATAAAAATAAGTTAAAATTTGTTGTCCAGCATAATTCAATGGGCCATTATGCAAAAATGGTCATAAACCACCTTTAACAGGAAGATATCTAATATCTTCCTGGGCCTGCTGGTTTCTCCTGACCGAACCCCCATAGAACATGTTTGACAGGAGCTTTCTAGCTGCATTGGAGAATGACCATGTGAATCTATGACCATTCTGCGACTGCATTCATCAGGCCTTGCCATGAGACTGTCAGACATCTGGTGAACTCTTTGTTGCCAGTATGACATTGCTAAACATTTTATACAATGTCCAGATATTGTTCAAAATGAACTCTATATAAACTTTATGGTTAGCTTTGAATTTTGTTCATCTGTTTTATTCTCAGTATATTTGTACAATTTATATTACAATTTCCTTATTGTTTTGATCATTACTTATTCAGATTGCTTGTGACTTTTTGTTTTTTTTTTTTTTTACTTAAGAAATTCAAAAATATAAACTTAGTATTCTAGATTTGAATACTTTTAAGTTAGAATCTGTGTTAGTTTCCCTAATCCTGAATATTAATACTGGTCTGTATCTCTCTTGCATGCTTACCCACCTTTTTGAGTTGGGCAGAACCTTTCTGAATTCTGATTAACTAGAGAAATACAATTTCAGTTTTGGCCATTAAAGAGAAAAATAAATAAATGAAGCCTCCTGAACTGTAAATGCTAAGAAATATTTGTGTTAAAAATACTGTTAATATAGTTATTTTCTTGAAAATTGGTTTTATATTAGATAATAGTGTTGATAACAATGGATATTTCTTTCTTACTGTTTCTCCATGATTTGAGAGTATTTTAATAGTATGGTGCTTTCTTGAGAAATATACATATTGCTGCTGATACCATTGATGTTTTCTGTTTGTGAAGAGAATGGCTGAGGGAAATTAGTTGTCTTTACCAAAATTTTGTGTTATAAAGATTAGGGAGAGAATACTTGAAACTTGCTCTTATTTCTGATCTTAGATTTTGGATGAAGCCTGTGTGTTCTCAAAATGTATGGTCCTTGTTAAATACCTTTCAGTTTAGGAAAAAAAGTGACTGCTGCATATATAAAACTTACTTAACAGATGTATTTATTTTAAGTTTTTTGGTTTAAGTTATAATATAATCTTGATAATCTATTTTGAATCTTATTAATTATGCTCTGATATTTAACAAATTTTTATTGACTTTTAGACAAATTAACAGATTAATTTTGAAAATCTAAAAATTAAAAAAAAAAAATGTAAGACTTACTTTCTTTCCTTACCCTACTTGGTTTTTCAGGAGAGAAATAGTTTTAAAACAAAAATATAAAAATAAAAAAAAACGATATAAACAGCAAAATATGATGGTTGGTGCATGCAGTATTTTTGACGAAATTAGCTTGTATGCAGTAGCATGAATTGATACCCTTTTTTTTTTTTTTCTATTTTAGCTTTATGTGTATCAAGATCGGCCTCATGCTGTTGTTTTCATCAATTGTATGTCACTGATCAATGTATTCAGAGCTCCGTGTTGGATAGAAAGGATTTTAAACAAGAAAAATTAACATCAGTTTTCCAGAGGTCAGTAATTTAATGTTTGTTTCTTGGTTGACTATTTTTTAATGTTTCAAGAGAGATTTCTAAAGATCTACACCTTAGTATATTTCTGTTTGAAATACTTGCCACCGAGCTTGCCAATTCCTGTAATTTTTCCATAAAGCATACTATTCAAGAATTACTAAGGATCAAGGCACAGAATACTGAAGTTGTCATGTTGTCAGGTACCATAAGGAAAACAAAATTGGAATGGGTATAAACTATACTTTAAGGAGACATTAATGTTAGCAAATTTCAAAAATACCATTAAGTAATGACTTTACAATAGACCCCTCAAAACAAATGTTTTAATACCTATAACTGCCAGAATCTGGTATTTTACTCCAAAGTGGAGAATCCCTGTTCAGAATTCAGTGTCTTGTGTGAGCCTCTAGCTTGAAAGACAGCTTGACACTGCCATCTCATGCTCCTGGTAAGTTCTTGAATGTTGACCAAAGCCAAATTGCTCATTCCTTTATGAGGACATCATCGATTTACTAAAAGGTTTATAGTAGCACAGGACATCTTGCACACTGTAGTTTGAAGAATGTTCTAAATGTGTTTGATTGGATTAAGGTCTGTGTACTGGTCATCTATCCTTACATGATGTGAACAGTTATTATAATGCATGAGAATGAAGTTATCTCCTATAACACCAACATATAGCCTCATGTAAACATCAAGGATCTCATCTCCATACATTAAAATTGTCATGGTATGATTCTGGAAAACACATAGGTTAATCTTGCCATGTTCATCAACACTGGTATTTTGAAACTTTTGCCTTGTCTTTCTCCACTTTAGGAATGTTGATCTGTCAACTCCAGATAAAAGCTTGACTTGTCCATGAAAACTGTAGGGCTCTCAATCCACCCTACATGGTCTGCAGCTAGTCCTGTCACACTCTGTCATGCCCATAGCTAGTGGCATATGGATGCAGGATTTTCTTGATTGCATTCCATTAGCTTGAAGCTGATTATGTAATTTGAATTGAGTCACTGATTCCTTTGAATTTTGAATCAACAGTTTCTTTTCACTACAAGACCAAAAAAAACAATAAACAATTTTGGTAATGTATTGTTGGCTCGATTGGTCTCCAAGTTGTCCAGCTTCTTTGCAAATTTTGAGTAGTAAATCTTTATTCTACAACTTTATTTTTCTTTTACTGTTATGAAAAATAGTTTTTGCTTTTGCAAAGATGGTCTTAATTTATCTCTCTGCAGCTGTTTGAAATGCTGTTCTCTCTCATGCCCCTGATGAGCACAATCTTTAAAGGACTTTATGAATAGTAAGGTAGCACAGTAAATAGATCAGGCCAGAAGCGTCTGCCATTAGATGAACAAACAGCCATTAAAAGGATTTATAATAAACTTGTTTTGAAGAATCATACACTAATTGGTTGTCATTAAGTGGGGGAAAAAAGATAATTGCAATTGTTAATTTAAAGCTCTGTAGCTGTTGAAATCTACATTGCACTTGCCAAAAATGGTAATTGCTGACATGCTGATTCACAAAGATGTAGGACTGACAAACTGGCAGCTAATGAAAACTAGCTGTTCTTAATGGCATTAGTTAACTGACCAAGAGATAAGTGGAATGCAAATCTCTTTATAATGCCTTGCCATAATAATTTAGCCACCTAATATTATTAGAGTATGTTAATTTGAAGGAAATGGCAAATAAAGATGAACAGCAGAATTAAATTCTCTGTTAGTATGTGGTTGAGCCATCTATTTTTGAGGTATGAAGAAACTCTATACTGTTTGTCATTAAATCAGCAAGGTTTTGCATCATTGTCTGGTCCAGTTTCCTCCATATCTATGTGAGATCTTTTTTAAATTACATCACATTGGTGGGATGTGGATGGACTGCTTGAAGCTGGCCACTAGGATCCTTCAAAAAGAGCTTTATTGAAATTATATTAGAGCTTTGGGGTACCTGGTAAAGTTGAATATCTTGATTCCTTCTCCAGACTGTGGTCACATGAAAGGTCTGGCATGTATCTGTTTCATCTTGAAGGATATGGGCATTGAATCTCAGTATGCTTTTTTTGGAACAATGTTAGATGTACTTTTTAGAATGGCAATATATCAGGCAGAATGAGACATCCTTTGATAAACACCAATTTTGTCATTCAGCCATGCCAACCAGATACCATGACACTCCCACCTCAATACTTAACCATGGGCTAAAGGTCTTTGTTAGGTCCCTACAAAACTCAGTGCAACATCCAGATGTGAACTGCTGAAATCTTGACTCATCAGAGGAAGAGTACACATTGCCAATATGGGGGTCTTGCCAGACATGTTTTGTGACCAGACTTTTCAATAATTGTTTTATTCCAATTCGCCTTGGGTGTTTACAGCC
>JACATO010001623.1:0-107931 GCA_018389105.1 Nautilus pompilius
CTCTCCTAGAGAAAGTGGTGAGTTTAAAAAGTAGACTCTCTCGCTAGTACAACCATCTCTCATAGAGAAAGGTGAGAGTTTAAAAAGTATACTTCTCTCGCTATACAGCTCTCATAGAGAAATGGGTGAGTTTACAAAGTATACTTCGCCCGCTTGTACAACAGTCTTAGAGAAAGGGGCGAGGTTATAAAGCATAATTCTCTCGATAGTGCTACTCTCATAGAGAAAGGGGCGAGTTTAAAAATAAACTTCTGTCGATAGTACAACTCTCATAGAGAAAGAGGCGAGTTTAAAAAGTAAACATCTCTCGCTAGTACAACTCTCATTGAGAAGGGCGATTTTAAAAGTGTTTTCTCTCTCGATAGTCCAAATATCACAGAGAAAGGGGCGAGTTTAAAAAGTAACTTTTCTCAATGGTCCATCTCTCAAAGTGAAATGGGCGAGTTTAAAAAAGTATACTTCTCTCGCTTATACAACTCCATAGAGAAAGTTGCGAGTTTATAAAGTATACTCTCTCTCGCTAGTAAACCTCTCATTGAGAATGGTGAGTTTTAAAAGTATACTTCGCTCGCTAGTAGACAGTTTTAGTGAAAAGGGCGAGTTTATAAAGCATAATTCTCTCGATAGTGCTACTCTCATAGAGAAAGGGGCGAGTTTTAAAAAGAATACTTGCTCGCTAGTACAACCTCTCATAGAGAAAGGGGCGAGTATATAAAGTATATTTCTGTCCATAGTCCAATTCTTATAGAGAAAGAGGCGAGTTCAAAAAGTATACTTTCGCTCGTTAGTACAACTCTCATTGAGAAATGGGTGAGTTTACAAAGTATACTTCGCTCGCTAGTACAGCTCTCATAGAGAAAGGGCGATTTTATAAAACATAATTCTCTCGATAGTGCTACTCTCATAGGGAAAGGGGCGAGTTTAAAAGTATATTTTCTGTCGATAGTCCAACTCTCATAGAGAAAGGGGTGAATTTAAAAAGTATACTTATCTCGCTAGTACAACAACTCTCATTGAGAAAGGGCGATTTTAAAAGTATTTTCTCTCGATAGTCCAAATATCACAGAGAAAGGGGCGAGTTTAAAAAGTATACTTTTCTCAATGGTCCATCTCTCATAGTGAAATGGGCGAGTTTAAAAGTATACTTCTCTCGCTTATACAACTCTCATAGAGAAAGTTGCGAGTTTAAAAAGTATATTTCTGTCCATGTCCAAATCTCATAGAGAAAGGGGCGAGTTTAAAAAGTATACTTCGCTCGTTAGGACAACTCTCATTGAGAAATGGGCGAGTTTAAAAAGTATACTTCGCTCGCTTGTACAGCTCTCATAGAGAAAGGTGAGTTTATAAAGTATACTTCGCTCGCTAGTACAATTCTCATAGAGAAAGGGGGAGTTTAAAAAGTATAATTCTCTCGATAGTGCAACTCTCATAGAGAAAGGGCGAGTTTAAAAAGTATACTTCTCTCGATAGTCCAACTCATCAGAGAAAAGTGCCTTTACAAAAGTATACTTCGCTCGATAATCCAACTCTCATAGAGAAAGGGGCGAGTTTAAAAAAGTATATTTCCTCTCGATAGTCCAACTCTCATAGAGAAAGGGGCGAGTTAAAAAGTATACTTCTGTCGATAGTCCAACTCTCATAGAGAAAGGGCGAGGTTAAAAGTATACTTCTCTCGATAGTACAACTCCATAGAGAAAGGGGCGAGTTTTAAAAGTATATTTCTGTCGATAGTCCAAGTCTCTCATAGAGAAAGTGGTGAGTTTAAAAAGTATACTTCTCTCGCTAGTACAACTCTCATAGAGAAAGGGGAGAGTTTAAAAAGTATACTTCTCTCGCTAGTACAGCTCTCATAGAGAAAGGGTGAGTTTACAAAAGTATACTTCGCCGCTAGTACAACAGTCTTAGAGAAAGGGGCGAGTTTATAAAGCATAATTCTCTCGATAGTGCTACTCTCATAGAGAAAGGGGCGAGTTTAAAAAGTAAACTTCTGTCGATAGTACAACTCTCATAGAGAAAGAGGCGAGTTTAAAAAGTAACATCTCTCGTTAGTACAACTCTCATTGAGAAAGGGCGATTTTAAAAGTATTTTTTCTCTCTCGATAGTCCAAATATCACAGAGAAAGGGCGAGTTTAAAAGTAACTTTTCTCAATGGTCCATCTCTCATAGAGAAAGGGGCGAGTTTAAAAAGTATACTTCTCTCGCTTATACAACTCTCATAGAGAAAGTTGCGAGTTTATAAAGTATACTTCTCTCGCTAGTAAACCTCTCATTGAGAAATGGGTGAGTTTACAAAGTATACTTCGCTCGCAAGTAGACAGTTTTAGTGAAAAGGGCGAGTTTATAAAGCATAATTCTCTCGATAGTGCTACTCTCATAGAGAAAGGGGCGAGTTTAAAAAGAATACTTTGCTCGCTAGTACAACTCTCATAGAGAAAGGGGCGAGTATATAAAGTATATTTCTGTCCATAGTCCAATTCTTATAGAGAAAGAGGCGAGTTCAAAAAGTATACTTCGCTCGTTAGTACAACTCTCATTGAGAAATGGGTGAGTTTACAAAGTATACTTCGCTCGCTAGTACAGCTCTCATAGAGAAAGGGCGATTTTATAAAACATAATTCTCTCGATAGTGCTACTCTCATAGGGAAAGGGGCGAGTTTAAAAAGTATATTTCTGTCGATAGTCCAACTCTCATAGAGAAAGGGGTGAATTTAAAAAGTATACTTATCTCGCTAGTACAACTCTCATTGAGAAAGGGCGATTTTAAAAGTATTTTCTCTCGATAGTCCAAATATCACAGAGAAAGGGGCGAGTTTAAAAAGTATACTTTTCTCAATGGTCCATCTCTCATAGTGAAATGGGCGAGTTTAAAAAGTATACTTCTCTCGCTTATACAACTCTCATAGAGAAAGTTGCGAGTTTATAAAGTATATTTCTGTCCATAGTCCAATTCTCATAGAGAAAGAGGCGAGTTCAAAAAGTATACTTCGCTCGTTAGTACAACTCTCATTGAGAAATGGGTGAGTTTACAAAGTATACTTCGCTCGCTTGTACAGCTCTCATAGAGAAATGGGTGAGTTTACAAAGTATACTTCGCTCGCTTGTACAGCTCTCATAGAGAAATGGGTTAGTTTATAAAGCATAATTCTCTCGAGTGCTACTGTTATAGAGAAAGGGGCGAGTTTAAAAAGTGTACTTCTCCGATAGTCCAACTATCAGACAGAAAGTGCCTAGTACAAAAAGTATACTTCGCTCGATAATCCAACTCTCATAGAGAGAAAGGGGCGAGTTTAAAAAGTATATTCTGTCGATAGTCCAACTCTCATAGAGAAAGGGGCGAGTTTAAAAAGTAAACTTCTCTCGATAGTACAACTCTCATTGAGAAAGGAGCGAGTTTTAAAAGTATACTTCTGTCGATAGTCCACTGTAATAGTGAAAGGGGCGAGTTTATAAAGTATACTTCGCTCGCTAGTACAACAATCTTAGAGAAAGGGGCGAGTTTATAAAGCATAATTCTCTCGATAGTGCTACTCTCATAGAGAAAGGGGCGAGTTTAAAAAGTATATTTCTGTCGATAGTCTACTCTCATAGAGAAAGGGGCGAGTTAAAAAGTATACTTCTCTCGCTAGTACAACTCTCATAGAGAAGGGGCGAGTTTAAAAAGTATACTTCTCTCGCTAGTACAACTCTCATAGAGAAAGGGGAGTTTTTAAAAGTATACTTCGCTCGCTAGTACAACTCTCATAGAGAAAGGGGCGAGTTTATAAAGTATAATTCTCTCGATAGTGCAACTCTCATAGAGAAAGGGGCGAGTTTAAAAAGTATACTTCTCTCGATAGTACAACTCTCATAGAGAAAGGGCGAGTTTAAAAAGTATACTTCTCTCGCTAGTACAACTCTCATTGAGAAAGGGCGATTTTAAAGTAATTTTCTCTCGATAGTCCAAATATCACAGAGAAAGGGGCGAGTTTAAAAAGTATACTTTTCTCAATAGTCCATCTCTCATAGTGAAATGGGCAGTTTTTAAAAGTATACTTCTCTCGCTTATACAACTCTCATAGAGAAAGGGCGAGTTTATAAAGTATATTTCTGTCCATAGTCCAATTCTCATAGAGAAAGAGGCGAGTTCAAAAAGTATACTTCGCTCGTTAGTACAACTCTCATTGAGAAATGGGTGAGTTTACAAAGTATACTTCGCTCGCTTGTACAGCTCTCATAGAGAAATGGGTGAGTTTACAAAGTATACTTCGCTCGCTTGTACAGCTCTCATAGAGAAATGGGTGAGTTTATAAAGCATAATTCTCTCGATAGTGCTACTGTTATAGAGAAAGGGGCGAGTTTAAAAAGTGTACTTCTCCCGATAGTCCAACTATCAGACAGAAAGTGCCTAGTACAAAAAGTATACTTCGCTCGATAATCCAACTCTCATAGAGAGAAAGGGGCGAGTTTAAAAAGTATATTTCTGTCGATAGTCCAACTCTCATAGAGAAAGGGGTGAGTTTAAAAAAGTAAACTTCTCTCGATAGTACAACTCTCATTGAGAAAGAGCGATTTTTAAAAGTATACTTCTGTCGATAGTCCAACTGTAATAGTGAAAGGGGCAAGTTTATAAAGTATACTTCGCCCGCTAGTACAACAATCTTAGAGAAAGGGGCGAGTTTATAAAGCATAATTCTCTCGATAGTGCTACTCTCATAGAGAAAGGGGTCAGTTTAAAAAGTAAACTTCTCTCGCCAGTACAACTATCAGAGAGAAAGGGGCGAGTTTATAAAGTATACTTCTCTCGCTAGTACAACTCTCATTGAGAAAGTGCGATTTTATAAGTATTTTCTCTCGATAGTCCAAATATCACAGAGAAAGGAGCGAGTTTAAGAAGTATATTTTTCTCGATAGTCCATCTCTCATAGAGAAAGGGGCGAGTTTAAAAAGTATACATCTGTCGATAAACAAACTCTCATAGAGCGAAAGGGGCGAGTATATAAAGTATATTTCTGTCGATAGTCCAACTCTCATAGAGAAAGGGGCGAGTTTAAAAAGTATACTTCTCTCGCTAGTACAAATCGCATTGAGAAAGGGGCGAGTTTAAAAAGTATACTTCACTCGCTAGTACAACTTGCATTGAGAAAGGGGCGAGTTTAAAAAGTATATTTCTGCCGATAGTCCAACTCTCATAGAGAAAGGGGCGAGTTTAAAAAGTATACTTTGCTCGCTAGTACAACTCTCATTGAGAAAGGGCGATTTTAAAAGTATATTTCTCTCGATAGTCCAACTCTCATAGAGAAAGGGGCGAGTTTAAAAAGTATATTTCTGTCCACAGTCCAACTCTCATAGTGAAATGGGCGAGTTTAAAAAGTATACTTCTCTCGATAGTACAACTCTCATAGAGAAAGGGGTGAGTTTAAAAAGTATACTTCTCTCGCTAGTACAACTCTCATAGAGAAAGGGGCGAGTATATAAAGTATATTTCTGTCCATAGTGCAACTCTCATAGTGAAAGGGGCGAGTTTATAAAGCATAATTCTCTCGATAGTGCAACTCTCATAGAGAAAGGGGCGAGTTTAAAAAGTATACTTCTCTCGCTAGTACAACTCTCATTGAGAAAGGGGCGAGTTTAAAAAGTATACTTCTGTCGATAGTCCAACTCTCATAGAGAAAGGGGCCAGTTTATAAAGTATAATTCTCTCGCTAGTACAACTCTCATAGAGAAAGGGGCGAGTTTAAAAAGTATACTTCTCTCGATAGTCCAACTCTCATAGAGAAAGGGGCAGTTTAAAAAGTAACTTCTCTCGACAGTACAACTATCAGAGAGAAAGGGGCGAGTTTAAAAAGTATACTTTTCTCGATAGTACAACTCTCATTGAGAAAGTGCGTTTTAAAAGTATTTTCTCTCGATAGTCCAATCTCACAGAGAAGGGGCGAGTTTAAAAGTATATTTTTCTCGATAGTCCATCTCTCATAGAGAAAGGGGCGAGTTTAAAAAAATACATCTGTCGATAAACAACTCTCATAGAGAAAGGGGCGAGTTTATAAAAGTAATTTCTGTCGATAGTCCAACTCTCATAGAGAAAGGGGCGAGTTTAAAAAGTATACTTCTCTCGCTAGTACAACTCTCATTGAGAAAGGGGCGAGTTTAAAAAGTATACTTCACTCGCTAGTACAACTTGCATTGAGAAAGGGGCTAGGTTAAAAAGTGTACTTTTCTCGATAGTACAACTCGCATTGAGAAAGGGGCTAGTTTAAAAAGTATACTTCTGTCGATAGTCCAACTCTAATAGTGAAAGGGGCGAGTTTATAAAGTATACTTCGCTCGCTAGTACAACAATCTTAGAGAAAGGGGTGAGTTTATAAAGTATAATTCTCTCGCTAGTGCTACTCTCATAGAGAAAGTGGAGAGTTTAAAAAGTGTACTTCTGTCGATAGTCCAACTCGCATTGAGAAAGGGGCGAGTTTACAAAGTATACTTCGCTCGTAGTACAACAATCTTAGAGAAAGGGGCGAGTTTATAAAGTGTACTTCGCTCGCTAGTACAACAATCTTAGAGAAAGGGGCGAGTTTATAAAGCATAATTCTCTCGATAATGCTACTCTAATAGAGAAAGAGGCGAGCGAGTTTAAAAAGTATACTTCTGTCGATAAACAAACTCACATAGAGCCAAAGGGGCGAGATTGAAAAGTATATTTCTGCCGATAGTCCAACTCTCATAGAGAAAGGGTCGAGTTTAAAAAGAATACTTTGCTCGCTAGTACAACTCTCATTGAGAAAGGCGCGAGTTTAAAAAGTGTACTTCTCTCGATAGTCCAACTATCAGACAGAAAGTGCCTAGTACAAAAAGTATACTTCGCTCGATAATCCATCTCTCATAGAGAGAAAGGGGTGAGTTTAAAAAGTATATTTCTGTCGATAGTCCAACTCTCATAGAGAAAGGGGTGAGTTTAAAAAGTATACTTCTCTCGCTAGTACAGCTCTCATTGAGAAATGGGTGAGTTTACAAAGTATACTTCGCTCGCTAGTACAACAGTCTTAGAGAAAGGGGCGAGTTTATAAAGCATAATTCTCTCGATAATGCTACTCTCATAGAGAAAGAGGCGAGTTTAAAAAGTATACTTCTGTCGATAAACAAACTCACATAGAGTGAAAGGGGCGAGATTGAAAAGTATATTTCTGCCGATAGTCCAACTCTCATAGAGAAAGGGTCGAGTTTAAAAAGTATACTTCTCTCGCTAGTACAGTTCTCATTGATAAATGGGAGATTTAACAAAGTATACTTCTCTCGCTAGTACAACATTCTTAGAGAAAGGGGCGAGTTTATAAAGCATAATTCTCTCGATAGTGCTACTCTCATAGAGAAAGGGGCGAGTTTAAAACGTGTACTTCACTCGATAGTCCTACTCTCATAGAGAAAGGGGAGAGTTTAAAAAGTATACTTCTCTCGCTAGTACAACTCGCATTGAGAAAGGGGCGAGTTTAAAAAGTGTACTTCTGTCGATAGTCCTACTCTCATAAAAAAAGGGGCGAGTTTAAAAAGTATACTTCTCTCGCTAGTACAACTCGCATTGAGAAAGGGGCGAGTTTACAAAGTATACTTCGCTCGCTAGTACAACAATCTTAGAGAAAGGGGCGAGTTTATAAAGTATACTTCGCTCGCTAGTACAACAATCTTAGAGAAAGGGGCGAGTTTATAAAGCATAATTCTCTCGATAATGCTACTCTAATAGAGAAAGAGGCGAGTTTAAAAAGTATACTTCTGTCGATAAACAAACTCACATAGAGCCAAAGGGGCGAGATTGAAAAGTATATTTCTGCCGATAGTCCAACTCTCATAGAGAAAGGCGCGAGTTTAAAAAGTGTACTTCTCTCGATAGTCCAACTATCAGACAGAAAGTGGCTAGTACAAAAAGTATACTTCGCTCGATAATCCATCTCTCATAGAGAGAAAGGGGTGAGTTTAAAAAGTATATGTCTGTCGATAGTCCAACTCTCATAGAGAAAGGGGTGAGTTTAAAAAGTATACTTCTCTCGCTCTACAACTATCAGAGAGAAAGGGGTGAATTTAAAAAGTATACTTCTCTCGCTTGTACAGCTCTCATAGAGAAATGGGTGAGTTTACAAAGTATACTTCGCTCGCTAGTATAACTCTCATTGAGAAAGGGGCGAGTTTAAAAAGTATACTTCTCTAGCTAGTACAGCTCTCATTGAGAAATGGGAGAGTTAACAAAGTATACTTCTCTCGCTAGTACAACAGTCTTAGAGAAAGGGGCAAGTTTATAAAGCATAATTCTCTCGCTAGTGCTACTCTCATAGAGAAAGGGGAGAGTTTAAAAAGTGTACTTCTCTCGATAGTCCTACTCTCATAAAGAAAGAGGCGAGTTTAAAAGGTATACTTCTCTCGCTAGTATAACTCGCATTGAGAAAGGGGCGAGTTTACAAAGTATACTTCGCTCGCTAGTACAACAATCTTAGAGAAAGGGGCGAGTTTATAAAGTATATTTCTGTCGATAGTCCAACTCTCATAGAGAAAGGGGCGAGTTTAAAAAGTATACTTCTCTCGCTAGTATAACTCGCATTGAGAAAGTGGCGAGTTTACAAAGTATACTTCGCTCGCTAGTACAACAATCTTAGAGAAAGGGGCGAGTTTATAAAGCATAATTCTCTCGATAGTGCTACACTCATAGAGAAAGGGGCGAGTTTAAAAAGTGTACTTCTCTCGATAGTACAACAATCTTAGAGAAAGGGGCGAGTTTATAAAGCATAATTCTCTCGATAGTGCTACACTCATAGAGAAAGGGGCGAGTTTACAAAGTATACTTCGCTCGCTAGTACAACAATCTTAGAGAAAGGGGCGAGTTTATAAAGCATAATTCTCTCGATAGTGCTACTCTCATAGAGAAAGGGGCGAGTTTAAAACGTGTACTTCTCTCGATAGTCCTACTCTCATAGAGAAAGGGGCGAGTTTAAAAAGTATACTTCTGTCGATAAACAAACTCTCATAGAGAGAAAGGGGCGAGTTTAAAAAGTATTTTTCTGTCGATAGTCCAACTCTCATAGAGAAAGGGGCGAGTTTACAAAGTATACTTCCTCGCTAGTACAAAAATCTTAGAGAAAGGGGCGAGTTTATAAAGCATAATTCTCTCGATAGTGCTACACTCATAGAGAAAGGGGCGAGTTTAAAAAGTGTACTCTCTCGATAGTACAACAATCTTAGAGAAAGGGGCGAGTTTATAAAGCATAAATTCTCTCGATAGTGCTACACTCATAGAGAAAGGGGCGAGTTTACAAAGTATACTTCGCTCGCTAGTACAACAATCTTAGAGAAAGGGGCGAGTTTATAAAGCATAATTCTCTCGATAGTGCTACTCTCATAGAGAAAGGGGCGAGTTTAAAACGTGTACTTCTCTCGATAGTCCTACTCTCATAGAGAAAGGGGCGAGTTTAAAAAGTATACTTCTGTCGATAAACAAACTCTCATAGAGAGAAAGGGGCGAGTTTAAAAAGTATTTTTCTGTCGATAGTCCAACTCTCATAGAGAAAGGGGTGAGTTTAAAAAGAATACTTTGCTCGCTAGTCCAACTCTCATAGAGCGAAAGGGGCGAGTTTAAAAATTATATTTCTGTCGATAGTCCATCTCTCATTGAGAAATGGGCGAGTTTATAACGTATACTTCTCTCGCTAGTACATCTCTCATAGAGAAAGGTCGAGTTTAAAAAGTATACTTCTCTCGCTAGTATAGCTCTCATAGAGAAATGGGTGAGTTTAAAAAGTATACTTTTCCGGTTAGTCCAACTATCAGACAGAAAGTGCCTAGTACAAAAAGTATACTTCTGTCGATAATCCAACTCTCAAAGAGAGAAAGGGGCGAGTTTAAAAAGTATATTTCTGTCGATAGTCCAACTCTCATAGAGAAAGGGGCGAGTTTAAAAAGTATACTACTGCTGATAGTCCAACTCTCATAGAGAAAGGGGCGATTTGGAAAAAGTATATTTCTGTCTATTGTCCTACTCTGATAGAGAAAGGGCCGAGTTTAAGAAGTATTTTCTCTCGCTAGTACTACTCTCATAGAGAAAGGGGCGAGTTTAAAAAGTGTTTCTTCTCTCGATAGTCCAACTCTCAGAGAGAAAGTGGCTAGTTTAAAAATTATAAAAGTATTCTACTCATATATTGAAATGGGTTAGTTTATGAAGTCTTCTAATACCATAGTCTAACTCATATAGAGAAAAGGGTTATTATACAAAGAATTCTACCCCCATAATCTAATTCACATAGAGAAATGTGTTATTTTATCATGTATTCTACTAACATAGAAAAATGAGTTAGTTTAACAAGTATTCTACCCCCATAGTCTATCTCACATAGAGAAATGTGTTAGTTTCTGAAGTATTCTATCCTCATAGTCTAAATCATAGAGAGAAATGGGATAGAATACCAAGATTTCTACCCCCATAGTGTATTTCACATAGAGAAATGGGTTAGCTTACCGAGTATTCTATCCCCATAGTCTAAATGACATAGAGAAATGGGTTAGTTTATCACGTATTCTACTCCCATAGTCTAATTCACATCGAAAAATGGGTTAGTTTATAAAGTATTCTATCCCCATAGTCTATATCACATAAAGAAAGGAGTTAGTTTACCATGTATTCTACCCCCATAGTCTAATTCACATAAAAAATGGGTTTGTTTCTGAAGTATTTTACCCCCATAGTCTAACACATATAGACATATGGGTTAGTATACCAAGATTTCTATGCCGATAATCTATATCATATAGAGAAAAGGGATAGTTTATCAAGTATTCTACTCTCATAGTGAAATGATTTAGTTTTCTATATATTCTATCCCCATAGTCTATCTCATAGAGAAATGGGTTAGTTTATGAAGTATTCTCCCCCCATATTCTAAATCACATAGTGAAATGGGTTAAAATATCAAGTATTCTACTCATATAGTGAAATGAGTTAGTTTATCAAGAATTATACTCTCATAGAGAAATGGGTTAGTTTTTTGAAGTATTCTACCCCCATATTCTAAATCACATAGAAAAACGAGTTAGTTTCTGAAGTATTCTACACCCATATTCTAACTAATATAGTGAAATAGGTTAGTCTATGAAGAATTCTAACCCAGTAGTCTATTTCACATAGAGAAATTGGTTAGTTTATGAAGTATTCTACTCACATAGAGAAATGGGTTAGTTTATGAAGACTTCTACCCCCATATTCTAAATCACATAGAGAAATGGGATAGTTTATGAAGTAATCTACCCCCATAGTCTAATTCATATAGAGAAATGGGTTAGTATACCAAGAATGCTAACCACATAATCTATTTCAAATAGAGAAATGGGTTAGTTTATGAAGTATTCTACCCCTATATTCTAAATCACATAGAGAAATGGGTTAGTTTATGAAGTATTCTACCCCCATATTCTAAATCACATAGTGAAATGGGTTAAATTATCAAGTATTCTACTCATATAGAGAAATGAGTTAGTTTATCAAGAATTATATCTCATAGAGAAATGGGTTAGTTTATGAAGCCTCCTACTCACATAGAGAAATGGGTTAGTTTATCAAGTATTCTACTCACATATAGAAATGGATTAGTTTTTAACAAGTATTCTACTCCCATAGTCTAATTCACATAAAGAAATGGGTAGTTTCTGAAGTATTCTACCCCGATATTCTATTTGACATAGAGAAATGGGATAGTTTATGAAGTATTCTACCCCCATAGTCTAACATATATATAGAAATGGGTTAGTTTATGAAGCATCCTACTCACATAGAGAAATGGGTTTGTTTATCAAATATTATACTCACATATAGAAATGGATTAGTTTACCAAGTATTCTACTCCCATAGTCTAATTCACATAGAGAAATGGGTTAGTTTTTTGAAGTATTCTACCCCCATATTCTAAATCACATAGAAAAATGAATTAGTTTCTGAAGTATTCTACACCCATATTCTAACTAATATAGTGAAATGGGTTAGTCTACGAAGAATTCTAACTCAATAGTCTATTTCACACAGGAAATTGGTTAGTTTATGAAGTATTCTACTCACATAGAGAAATGGGTTAGTTTATGAAGACTTCTACTCCCATAGTCTAATTCACATAGAGAATTGGGTTAGTTTATGAATATTCTAAACCCATACTCCACATCACAAAGTGAAATGGATTAGATGATCAAGTATTCTACTTACATTGAGAATGGGTTAGTTTATCAAGTATTCTACCCCATAGTGTAAATCACATAGAGAAATGGGTTAGTTTATCAAGTATTCTACTCACATTGTCTAATTCACATAGAGAAATGGGATAGATTCTGAGGTAATCTACCCATAGTCTATTTCAGTTAGAGAAATAGGATAGTTTATGAAGTATCTACCCCCATAATCTAAAATCACATTGAGAATGGGTTAGTTTCTGAAGTAATCTACCCCCCATAGTCTATTTCACAAAGAGAAATGGGTTATTTCATAAAGTATTCTATCCCCATAGTCTAAATCACATAGAGAAATGGGTTAGTTTACCAAGTATTCTACACCCATAGTCCAATTCACATAGAGAAATGGGTTAGTTTCTGAAGTATTCTATCCTCATAGTCTAACTCATATAGAGAAAAGGGTTAAATTATCAAGTTTTCTACTCACATAGAGAAATGGGTTAGTTATGAAGTATTCTACCTCCATAGTCTAAATCACATAGAGAAATTGGTTAGTTTCTAAAGTATTCTTCACCCATATTCTAACTAATATAGTGAAGTGGGTTAGTTATACCAAGAATTCTAACCAATAGTCTATTTTCAAATAGAGAAAATGGTTAGTTTATGAAGTATTCTAAACTCATAGTCTAAATCACAAAGAGAAATGGGTTCCATTATCAAGTATTCTATTCTACTCACATAGAGAAATGGGTTAGTTTACCAAGTATTCTACTCCCATAGTCTAATTCACATAGAGGAATGGGTTAGTTTCTGAAGTATTCTACTCCCATAGTCTAACTCATACAGAGAAATGGGTTAGTTTATCAAGTATTCTACTCACATAGAAAAATGAGTTAGTTTACCAAGTATTGTACCCCCATAGTCTAAATCACACAGAGAAAAGGGTTAGTTTCTGAAGTATTCTACCCCCATATTCTATTTGACATAGAGAAATGGGTTAGTTTATGAAGCATCCTACTCACATAGAGAAATGGGTTAGTTTACCAAGTATTGTACCCCCATAGTCTAAATCACACAGAGAAAAGGGTTAGTTTCTGAAGTATTCTACCCCCATATTCTATTTGACATAGAGAAATGGGATAGTTTATGAAGTTTTCTACCCCATAGTCTAACATTATAATAGAAATGGGTTAGTTTATGGAAGCATCCTACTCACATAGAGAATGGGTTTGTTTATCAAATATTATACTCACATATAGAAATGGATTAGTTTACAAGTATCTACTTCCCTAGTCTAATTCACATAGAGAAATGGGTTAGTTTTTTGAAGTATTCTACCCCCATATTCTAAATCACATAGAAAAATGAATTAGTTTCTGAAGTATTCTACACCCATATTCTAACTAATATAGTGAAATGGGTTAGTCTACGAAGAATTCTAACTCAATAGTCTATTTCACACAGAGAAATTGGTTAGTTTATGAAGTATTCTACTCACATAGAGAAATGGGTTAGTTTATGAAGACTTCTACTCCCATAGTCTAATTCACATAGAGAATTGGGTTAGTTTATGAATATTCTAAACCCATACTCCACATCACAAAGTGAAATGGATTAGATGATCAAGTATTCTACTTACATTGAGAAATGGGTTAGTTTATCAAGTATTCTACCCCCATAGTGTAAATCACATAGAGAAATGGGTTAGTTTATCAAGTATTCTACTCACATTGTCTAATTCACATAGAGAAATGGGATAGATTCTGAGGTAATCTACCCCATAGTCTATTTCAGTTAGAGAAATAGGATAGTTTATGAAGTATTCTACCCCCATAATCTAAATCACATTGAGAAATGGGTTAGTTTCTGAAGTAATCTACCCCCATAGTCTATTTCACAAAGAGAAATGGGTTATTTCATAAAGTATTCTATCCCCATAGTCTAAATCACATAGAGAAATGGGTTAGTTTACCAAGTATTCTACACCCATAGTCCAATTCACATAGAGAATGGGGTTTTTCTGAAGTATTCTATCCTCATAGTCTAACTCATATAGAGAAAAGGGTTAAATTATCAAGTTTCTACTCACATAGAGAAAAGGTTAGTTATGTGAAGTATTTACCTCCATAGTCTAAATCACATAGAGAAAATTGGTTAGTTTCTAAAGTATTCTTCACCCATATTCTAACTAATATAGTGAAGTGGGTTAGTATACCAAGAATTCTAACCCAATAGTCTATTTCAAATAGAGAAATGGGTTAGTTTATGAAGTATTCTAAACTCATAGTCTAAATCACAAAGAGAAATGGGTTCCATTATCAAGTATTCTACTCACATAGAGAAATGGGTTAGTTTACCAAGTATTCTACTCCCATAGTCTAATTCACATAGAGGAATGGGTTAGTTTCTGAAGTATTCTACTCCCATAGTCTAACTCATACAGAGAAATGGGTTAGTTTATCAAGTATTCTACTCACATAGAAAAATGAGTTAGTTTACCAAGTATTGTACCCCCATACTAAATCACACAGAGAAAAGGGTTAGTTTTTGAAGTATTCTACCCCCATATTCTATTTGACATAGAGAAATGGGTTAGTTTATGAAGCATCCTACTCACATAGAGAAATGGGGTTAGTTACCAAGTATTGTACCCCCATAGTCTAAATCACACAGAGAAAAGGGTTAGTTTCTGACGTATTCTACCCCCATATTCTATTTGACATAGAGAAATGGGATAGTTTATGAAGTAATCTACCCCAATAGTCAAACTCATATAGAGAAATGGGTTAGTTTATGAGGCATTCTACTCACATAGAGAAATGGGTTAGTTTATCAAGTATTCTACTCACATATAGAAATGGATTAGTTTACCAAGTATTCTACTCCCATAGTCTAATTCACATAGAGGAATGGGTTAGTTTCTGAAGTATTCTACCCCATAGTCTAAATCACATAGATAAAAGGATGTTTTTAACAAGTATTCTACTCACATAGAGAAATGGGATATTTTACCAAGTATTCTATTCCTTTAGTCTAATTCACATAAAGAAATGGGTTAGTTTATGAAGCATCCTACTCACATAGAGAAATGGGTTAGTTTATCAAGTATTCTACTCACATATAGAAATGGGTTAGTTTAACAAGTATTCTACTCCCATAGTCTAATTCACATAAAGAAATAGGTTAGTTTCTGAAGTATTCTATTCCTTTAGTATAATTCACATAGAGAAAAGGGTTACTTTCTGAAGTATTCTACCCCGATATTCTATTTGACATAGAGAAATGGGTTAGTTTATGAAGCATCCTACTCACATATAGAAATGGATTAGTTTATCAAGTATTCTACTCACATATAGCAATGGATTAGTTTACCAAGTATTCTACTCCCATAGTCTAATTCACATAGAGAAATGGGTTAGTTTCTGAAGTATTCTATCCTCATAGTCTAACTCATATAGAGAAATGGGATATTTTACCAAGTATTCAACCCCCATGGTGTAATTCACATAGAGAAATTGGTTATTTTCTGAAGTATTGTACCCCTAAAGTCTAACTCATATAGAGAAATGGGTTAGTTTACGAAGTATTCTACCCCCATAGTCTAAATCACATAGAGAAATGGGTTAGTTTATCAAGTATTCTACTCACATAGAGAAATGGGTTAGTTTATGAAGTATTCTACCCCCATAATCTAAATCACAAAGAGAAATGGGTTAGTTTCTGAAGTATTCTATCCCCATAGAAAAACTCATATAGAGAAGTTGGCTAGTTTCTGAAGTATTCTACCCCCATAATCTATTTCACATAGAGAAATGGTTAGTTAGTTTATGAGTATTCTACCCCCATAGTCTAAATCCAAAGAGAAATGGGTTAGTTTATCAAGTATTCTACTCACATTGTCTAATTCACATAGAGAAATGGGTTAGGTTCTGAAGTATTCTACCCCATAATCTATTTCACATAGAGAAATGGGTTAGTTTATGAAGTATTCTACCCCATAGTCTAAATCACAAAGAGAAATGGGTTAGTTTATCAAATATTCTACTCACATAGAGAAATGGGTTTGTTTACCATGTATTCTACACCCATAGTATAATTCCCATTGAGAAATGGGTTAGTTTCTGAAGTATTCTATCCCCATAGAAAAACTCATATAGAGAAATGGTTTAGTATATGAAGAATTCTACCCCCATAGTATATTTCACATAGAGAAATGGGTTATTTTATAATGTATTCTACCCCATAGTCTAAATCATATAGGGAAGTTGGTTAGTTTATCAAGTATTCTACTCACATAGAGAAATGGGTTAGTTTACCAAATATTCTATCCCCATAGAAAAATTCACATAGAGAAGTGGGCTAGTTTCTGAAGTATTCTACCCCCATAGTCTAATTCACATAATGATGTGTACTAGTTTACCCAGAATTCTACCCCCATAGTCTATTTCACATCGAGAAATTGGTTAGTGTCTGAAGTATTCTACCCCCAAAATCTAACTCATGTAAAGAAATGAGTTAGTTTATCAAGTATTCTACTCAAATAGAGAAATGGGTTAGTTTCTGAAGTATTCTACCCCCATACTCTAACTCATTTAGAGAAATGGGTTAGTTTATCAAGTTTCTACTCACATAGAGAAATGGGTAGTTTATCAAGTATTCTACTCACATATAGAAATGGATTAGTTTACCAAGTATTCTACTCCCATAGTCTAATTCACATAGAGAAATGGGTTAGTTTCTGAAGTATTCTATCCTCATAGTCTAACTCATATAGAGAAATGGGATATTTTACCAAGTATTCAACCCCCATGGTGTAATTCACATAGAGAAATTGGTTATTTTCTGAAGTATTGTACCCCTAAAGTCTAACTCATATAGAGAATGTGTTAGTTTATGAAGTATTCTACCCCCATAGTATATTTCACATAGAGAAATGTGTTAGTTTATGACGTATTCTACTGCCATAGTCTAAATAATATAGAGAAATGTATTAGTTTATCAACCATTTACTCACATAGAAAAATGAGTTAGTTTACCAAATATTCTACCCCCATAGTCTATCTCACATAGAGAAATAGGGTAGTTTATCAAGTATTCTACTAACATTTAGAAATGGGTTAGTTTACCAAGTATTCTACCACTAATAATTCATATAGAGATTTCGGTTAGTTTCTGAAGTATTCTATCCCCATAGTATAACTCATATAGAGAAGTTGGCTAGTTTCTGAAGTATTCTACCCCCATAATCTATTTCACATAGAGAAATGGGTTATTTTATGAAGTATTCTACCCCCATAGTCTAAATCACAAAGAGAAATGGGTTAGTTTATCAAATATTCTACTCACATAGAGAAATGGGTTTGTTTACCATGTATTCTACACCCATAGTATAATTCCCATTGAGAAATGGGCTTGTTTCTGAAGTATTCTACTCCCATAGTTAACTCATCTAGAGATAAGGTTAGTATACCTAGAATTCTGCCCCCATAATCTAATTCACATAATGAAATGTGCTAGTTTACCCATAATTCTACCCCCCATAGTCTATTTCCACTCTAAGAAATGGTTAGTGTCTGAAGTATTCTACCCCCAAAATCTAATTCACATCGAGAAATGTGTTAGTTTATGAAGTATTCTACCCCAATAGTCTAATTCACATAAAGAAATGGATTACTTGATCAAGTATTCCACCCCGATTGTTAACTCATATAGAGAAATGGTTGACTTTATCTAAATATTCTACCCCCATAGTCTATCTCATATAGAGAAATGGTTGAGATTATCAAGTTTTGTAACCCATAGTCTAACTCACATGGAGAAATGGGTTGGTTTATCAAGTATCCTACCCTTGCTTCTCCAACCCTCAAGGAGTGAAGGGCGGGTTAAGTGTAGCAGAGAAGTGTGAAAACGTTGATGGGCTATCCTCTGAGTGGCCGCGCAGGGACTCCTTCTGTAGCTGCCGTTTTGACGGCAGTTAAAGGTCAACAGCCGAGAAATAAGCCGCCTGTTTGAAGAAGGCGGGTTTTTGGTTTCATAGCAGACGACAGCAGTCAGTGGAGGGCAAACATGTCTGACAAGCTCAAGGAGCAAAACTGCTCGAATAAAATTATTGCTGCCAATATCCGGACGGAACGAGCGAATGCGGGTGGGAAACAATGGTTGCTAGGGACAGCAAAACTTAGCTGTCGCCCTTTTACTTGGCGACTGGCAGCGAATCGTAGTAACACTCGTCTGAATGGCCAGCTGCCTTTCTCAGTTCTAGAAGAAAGTCGGCCCGGAGAGCTTGGAAGGGGAGGTAATTCAGAGAGCGTGCTAGATTTTCTCAACAGGTGGGTGGCAACAAAATAAAAAGAGACAGGTTTGTTGCAATAAACAAAACTCTTCCAACTCTTATGAACAAAAACAGATTACAGAATTGTGTGGGCCGTTGTGCCGTATTTGAAGCCGGAGTGGGGCTGGTTTGTTTTGCTGTGTGGCGTTGGCAATATTTTGTTGGCTGCATTGCTATTTTTTACAATGGCCGTGGTCGATAAGACCCTGGTGGAACCAGCCTTTAATAGATTGTGTTAATTGGCCGCAGCAATTAATACAGAATAATAATAAAATCTGATGGTCGGCCGGGTGATTGTGGTAGATCGAGGGCTTTGTGTACCCGTAGTCCAGAAGCTTCAGCACGATACATCTTTGTGTAACTAAAGTAAAAACTTATTTATAGTTCTACTTTCCTCGCTCGAATCTCCATGTGTTATTCCCTCTTCCCCGTATCTACCCTCGATCAGCCCCAACAACGAGGACACCGTCTCCGACTGTCTTTCATTAACGAGATGTCAAAGAAACCAAAACGAAGCACTCTTGTATTTCTAGTAAGAAAACAGTCAATATTTGAAGAAAACAAGTCGTTCAGTATAACTACAATATGGCTGTTCAGTTCGCAGACACGTTGGCTGTTCTCCGAGCTGAAGCAATTAGCACTGTTCCTCCTCCAGCCTGGATTGAGAGATCTCAACAAGACACCGGCTTCTAACCTGAGTATATTAATAGGTTTTTAAAAAAAAAAAAAAAAATTGTTCGTGAAACCAGAAGCCGCAACGTAATTCGTAAAGAAGCAATGCTTGTAGAAGAAATCATTGTTACAGATCAGGAAAAGTTAAAATATCGGATAATTACTGGTATTTGAACTGTAAAACTTGAGATATCCGAAAGGCCAGCAGTGTCAGACCGTCGCATGCTCACCAGGTCTCGCCGAGACTCCGGGAGGCTGGGAGGAGACCAACGAAAAAGATGAAAATATATATAACAAGTATTCTACTGTTAATTAATATTATGTTATGTTCTTTTGGCAAAAGGCTTGTTATAATAACAGCGGCGCTGATACTTTAACCAATTATCACTCGGCAGCATTTCTAATTTTAGATAAGCAGAACGCTTGTTACTTGAACAGTAAAAGAGGACTGGCCCTTCTGATGTCGTCATTTTAGGCAGCTACTTTACCGCGCCAGGGGGCACTCATACTTCTCTGTAGTAAACTTTGTTACTAGAACTCTGTAATAGGGATAAGTTTGTTGAATTCTTTCCGTTTTTTTGTTGTTGTTTCCTAAAACGCCATTCCACAGCATCCGTTGCAATCTCATTTTTTTTTGCTGCTGTCGTTTACCATCACTTGACTCGGTCTGAACATCTTTGAAAAATGGTTTCTAAATTCCGACAGGAATTCTGATTAAATCTTCATGACCCTCAAATAAACCAATATATATATATGATTTTTTAAGATCCGTAATTTTAAAATGCCGGTTATTATTTGTAAATTTTTTGACAAATTAAAATTATTTCCTGTACAGTATTTAAAAGTAATTAACGAATTACGTTTTAAGTGTTAGGGATAGAAACAATTGTTAATTATTTATAAGAGTATTGAAGAATCGTAGGATACTTTTGAACTACATATCATTATTTTTTTAAGCTCTGAAAAAGAAAACTACATTAACTCGTATTAATTGCTATTTTAAATTATTCTTGGCTGGTAATTTAGATTACATCATTAGGCGCGGTCCAGTACAAGTTTTTACAAATCAAAACCAGTTTTATCGTAACAAAACGAAGCGATTCGGTGATAATTAAAAAAAAACAGGCTGAGTACAATAAAATATCTGAAACAGTCGGATTTTGTCAGGAACATTGAAAGCTTTGTATTGGTTTTGCAGAATTAATGTGCTACTACATCGTTATAAACTCGGAATACTATTGGGAAAGAAAAAGACAATAATCAATATAATGACTTTACTCCAGTTAATGAGTTTTGATTTAAGCTCTATATAACACGAGGCTTTATTCTGCGTCTATCACGCAGCGTAAATACACAAAGTACACTCTTACCTAATAACGGATAGTTTTCATTTTTAGCTAGCTTGTTAATTCGTAGAGCGACCAATGAGAATCTGCGCAAGTCCACATTAAGGCTGTAGACCTAATTATTCAAGTACAGCAGCAATCTACGTTGTTATTTATATCGATGTTTGTTGTTCATGCCATTGTTAGCGACTCCATGGAGAAGAACGGGAGAGAATACATCTAATCTTGGAAATTTATTGAAAGCTATTGGCTACAAAACATCCAGCAGTCTTAATGGAAAGCAGATAAAGATGACTCGAAATTAATTCAACGTAGCGTCCGATATCTGGATATATAAAGACTGCTAAGACGTTTGTGGCGATCAAATTTATTACATGATTTAATGATGAAAATTATAACTATATGTAGCTGTTTCTAATAGTTTAATCTGTTGTTGTTGGTTAGTGATGCCTTCCCATTAGTTTGTTATATTTCTGCTGTCTATAGGAGCTGCATGTAACAACTGTACAAAAGAGAGAAAGGTGATGCTTATTAAAGATTATCCGCAAATATTCTCTAACACTGAAGATCAAAAAATAACGGAAACGTTGCTTTATACCGTCCACATTTGCCAAAATAAGAGACGCACAGTGACGTCACTTGACATAAAGGTCTTTCTGAAGGAAACTGGCGCTGCAACCTCCGTGGCGTTCTACAGTCATTCTGTCCTATGTGACCGACCGCTAGACGATCTTTGAGTCTGTCTGTCTATGAACATTGACAAACATTTCGTCTCAGTTTTTTGGTACCTGAACTCAACTCCAATTCTTAAAAAAAACTATGCACAAGAATTTTGAAATAGGTCTTTTCTAAAAATGTCAATCATCTGATGACTTACAGATCCTCTCTTCCTGTGTACATGTGCACAGGAGATCAACGTTGGAAAAATCACTGAAATAAACTGACGTATTGATAGATTTCTTCTCATCTCTTTCCTTCTGAAAAATATTTTGATTCGGTCCAGGTTGACTTACCTCGCGATTAAGATGAGCATCTTCACGCCTTAATGCTTCTGGATGCATTTTACCTACTGCACTCGTTTCAGTCGGTAGTTTCTCAGAATCTCTTTTGTAGTGGTCTTATTCAAGGCTGGTTTTGTGTGACAGCCTTTCAGGACAGTTTGTAATGTGGCTTTACTACAAATCTAATTTAACTCGCATGCCTTAAAATTTGATTTTTTTTTAGAATTTGTCTATTTATTTATTTATTTACCTACTTGGGTTAACTTAATTCTCCACGCACATTAAAATTAAGTTCAAAAACTTATTTTTAGTTTGTCATTATTGAACGAGCAGCTTAAATCTCACTCTTTCTCGTTTTGAAATAAACGAACGACTGATGGAAGCTGAAGTCCATTTTTGGCAGCTGGAAGTAAGCAGGCAGAGACAATCTGTGATAAGAACCTCTCCTTGTAATCATTATGACTTCATATCACTTGGGCTAATTGGTAATCTACTGTCGCTTTGTACAAACTGGATAAAGATGAGAAAATCTAAATAATATTACGGATTATTCCTGTCTTGCTGATCTCTGGATAGACTGGCAAAGCACGTTCAGGCAAGATAGGCGTACCTAGTTTACCTTGGCGGTCAGATCTGGTGGTTCCGTGGGATGTTTATTGTCTAGCTCGATTCACCAAGTGTCTCCGTAGCAAAACCATCCGATAATACCACTGGATCTATTCCTTGTTTATGGATTGACCAGCGAAGTAAAGTGAAGTTTTATCTGAATAGTGGGGAAGATGGGAGAGATATTTGTTTTGAGAGTGTAAATAAATTTAAAACGTAGCCAGTCTCTTGCACCTTTCTTAGATAAACAAGAGAGTTAATCCTGCCCGTTGACATATTTTCTTCATTAGAAATCTTTTACATTGTTTTTAATTGTAAAAAATTAAACAGGAGAAAATTCATGGTATCTTTTTCATTTTCAGAAAACTGAAATCAGATGTGATCGATTAAGAATCGATGCACTTCTGTCACATCACATCAAGAATAACACTGACCAGCTGATCACTAATAAAGAAAATTACCAACTGATGTTACAGGATGGTGTTTGCATATTTGTTTGTTAAATATACTTATTTAAAACTAAATTGGTATGTAAATATAACCAGATCTTGCGGTTTAACTTTATTCCGCGGTTGGTGTGTGCGTTTTAAATTTCAACAAAGATCGCATCTCCCAAACGCCCACAGACGGCGCTCATTTCAAACATGGATGCAGGGTAGTATCATCACTTTCTGCTAGTGCATATTGTCTCAGCAATTCTGTGCCTGCACGGTCCCGTTTATTTTACGATCCTTAGCACTAGAATATGTCTGTCGCAAATCCTGTTCTTGTGCACTTGTTTAGCAAGTTCCGCCCACCTTCTGCCAACCCGCGGTCGTCCACACGCGGCACCGTGAGGTAAAGCTTATTTCTGTCAAATGAGAGACTGCTGAAACGCACGTGGGTTATGTGGCTCAGAGAGAGAGAGAGAGAGAGAGAGAGAGAGAGAGAGAGAGAGAGAGAGAGAGAGAATGATTACAACGTCATCGCTCTCTCATGGCGACTGGAATCGGACCAGCACCAACGGACGGTTTTCTCTACGTATTACCAGAGTAAATAGTTCCCGTGCACTACGTTAGGAATGTTTTCGACATATTTACAATGTCTGCCGTGTTGACTACAGCGCCACGCAGTTTCGGCAGATCTCATTGATTATCGATCAAGCACGCTATAGATATTGCTTGAGTAAAACGATTTGCTGGTCTGTTAAACCAAAAACAAAAAAATAAAACCCATATAAGGCATTTGTATAAGAAACAGCTGGAAAGAATCTGCGCGATCACAAGAAGCCGCCAAGTAAACGGCTTTTGGTGCAAGCAACGTAGAAGCAGACCTCTCTCTGACGTAGTTCAGACTGAGCCAGTGGTCGCTACCCACACACGCTTTGTGCTTCCGGGTAAAAAAACAAGAAGAGAGAGACTCTACTCTGGTTCTGCAGCGTCTGGAGCTGATGGTGAGACACCGAAGGTCCGACTAACAATTTCTGTGGTTCTCTTCACAAAAAAACACAAAGCCGAGGCAAATATTTTACTTTATTTGTTTCCACCATCTGCTTAAATAAAATCTCCCCCAATTATATGTAAGTTTATCGCTTAAAAGTCGCAGATAGAAACTCTTTGAATCGCCGCCTTACTGAGCCTAGCAAGTCCTGTAATTTTCCAGGTCGCCTAAGTTTCCATGTAACTTTAGCTTGGATTTCATGTGAACTCGCGTCTCTAATTCTCTGTGAGCTGCTCGTCTTTCCGGATTCTGGCCAGAAGTCAGTTTCTTTTTTTCTTCTTCCCTGCTAATAACTGAAAAGCAAGACTAGAATCTTATTGAAATTGATTTTCAAAGCTACTTTATTATGTTTCCTTGAAGTTTTGATAATATAAATAAACGAGAGGGGAGCAAGTTTCGCCGCTATCGTCTGAGATCCATCTCCCTGGTACTGTGTTGTGACATGATGCGCCATTGATGCCAGCAGCCAGTTGTCAGATTGAAGTGGTTTAAATACTAACTTTTCTTTATCAGAAGATACCTTCAAATGTTTGTATCTATGAATAAAATTGAAATAATAGATATAATTATAAATACTAATAAAACTGTCATATATGAGCACAAGAAAGTTAAGATAATATCTAACAAGAAATATCAGCATAAATATAAAGACTAACAAGAATGTAAACAAACTAGAGAGAAATAGTTGAAATAATATTAAAGTATAGCCGCCAAAAAGTCCAAGAACAGTATGATGAAAGGGTTGTAAACCCGTTTCATAATTCCTAGTATTCCCTAAAGTTTCATATGAAGTCGACTTTGATGCTTGGTGCCAAAGTATTATTTACTTCGCTTTGCGCTGTATTGTTTTTAGCCATGGCCAGGGTTTGCTCGAGTCTCCCCTTTTACAAATTCGTGGCTCGTGATTTTACACGATACTTATGGATTCGTCAATCTACCAACTACATAAGAAACCTATTCGCCTCCCCTACGCTTAATTTGCCGATGACAAAAACGAACAAATTGGTTGGTAGGTACGTAGGTATCGAAGCTCCGCAGGTTTTCAGTTTGTCTTTTTAAAAAGTCACTAGATGGCGCCATGGTCAGCTGCGATTACTGTCACGTGCGCTTTTTCAGATTTTGGACGCCGAGAAAAATCTGACTTCAAAAAAAAAAAAAAAATTCTTTTTATTTTGCAGTTCTCTTCAACAAACTGCGGGCTATATTGTTGGTGAGCTGGGTATACACACCACTCTACGCGTCCATTCTCATTTACTATGCAAACATCTGATTATGTTTGGCTTACGACCTGCAGGAAATTGAAAGCTGCCATTGCTCATAAATTAAGATTAGTGCGCGAGTGAAAGGCAAGTGACCGACCACTCAGTCTGTAGGACGCGGTCCTCCCCTGTTCTTTAGTCAATGGTTTTGTTGATTTTTTAATCTGTTTCTTTCCTTTTATAAAATTCCACAAAGAATGGGAACAACTCTGGGAGGGAGCAAACTCCGGCGGTCACGAGGAGTTCAACACTTCCAACTTCTGCAGGGAAAACTCAACTACAGCTTTTCGTTTTTAGATGTGGGAGAAAACCCACGCGACCGGCCGGCGAGGAGTGAGAGGAAATCGTATCGGGGAAGCACGCAGAATCGAGACAACTCCAACTGGGAAACAAATTCGTACTCTCATTCTTGACAGTCTGGTTTGGAAGCTACTGGGGTACCGGCCGCTCGTGTATAGTCGTCTACATGTCTTTTTTAAAAAAAAAAAACCTCTCTCTCTCTCCATCTCTCTCTCTCTCTCTCTCTCTCTCTCTCTCTCAGAAAGCAGGAGTGGCCAGCCTGTCCAGCATCTCACGAAAAGTTACAGTGTTGTCAGGGTCGGATCCGCAGGTTGAAATCTTCCTAAACCTACAATTCAGTCTTCTTCGCTTCTCATCAGATCCCTTCCCGACCCCTTACGAGTGAATTTAGATAAGAGAAAACAGCTGGTGGAGCCGACCTGTTTCTAGTGAGAAGACGGTCCAGAAAAGAGATCTAATAAGTAGGCAGGGAGAATAAAAGGCCGGCTGAGGTATGTGGACGATGTAGTGAAGATGAGGGGCATGCCCAGCTAAACAGAATCTACAAGATAATTACAGAGTTATTTATTAACCCAGTACGCGCCCCTACTAACTTCTCTACAGACAAGATAAATTATACTACACTTGGTCGGCAAGTCGCCTTTCAGTTTTTCGCGCCAAGTGGTGCCGAATTGATTAAACGCAGACGTTTTATTTTGCTAATTGAACTTGGATATTGCACGGAAGTGATTAACGAACATCGCATCTTTACACATTATCTTGGTAATCTGATTTTCTCACGTACCACTCGGCTTCTAGGCCGTGACTAAGACACGTAAGACAACACTACGCTAAAGACGGAGGCGAATTTTAATTACGCATTTGCTAATAGTCATGCATGAGTGGTCATAGCAGTGCTAAGCTGTTTTTATAATCAGGTAAAAATCCCTTGTACTTGTACACTTCCTAATAGTGCAGTCACACGGGGTAATGAGATTTTTTTGTTGTTGTTGTTGTTGTTGCGCGCCATCATTACCAACACCCTCTCCCCCCCTGCAGACGAAAATGGTGTCGTCCAGAATTTGTCATCGCTCTTGTGTGCTGTGTTTTGATTCGCTAAAATGAACTCATTACTCCGTCATTCATTCACGGGCCCGAAGTGAACAAGCATGGCGGAGCTGACAATGGGAGCTATGTGACGTCTCGAAGACTGCGGATCAGCTGAACGGCGGCACAACGACGTAGGTAGCACGGGATTAAGTGTAGCGGGAGCGCGGCCGAGCGGCAGGCGCTGACATTGTGTTGGGGCTGGAGCGAGCGGGGCCACGGTGACCTACTTTCTTGGACAGCCCATGTCGGAGTACAAAAATATGGCTAGTGCTGGTAAGTCGGCGGCTTCGTTCTCCTCCAACTTTCGGTATGTAGCCCGCGGGGATCGCTCTCGACGTCGACCGACCGACTAAATCTGCCGTTTATTATTTGCCAGGTAACGCAGACAACGCGCCAGGTATCCCCGGCCCCACCATGACGCCCGCAGATAACGGTGTGGCCAGCGGCCCGGCGGCGGCCTTCAAGTCGTGCGGCGGCTGCGGCGGTCGGATCTGCGACCGCTTCCTGCTGCACGCTGTGGACCTCTACTGGCACACGAGATGCCTGAAATGTCACTGCTGCCAGGCGCCATTAGGCGAGATCGGGTCGTCCTGTTTCACGAAAGGTGGGATGATCCTCTGTAAAAAGGACTACATCAGGTAAGTAGCGACTGTGCCGTGTTGATGTGCTGGCTGTAGGGATGGTGGCGAGCCGGTGTTCGTTATCTAGTGAGGGCTGATTGATTTTAATATATTATATACATATACACACACATACAGGGAACCTACAAACTGGTAATTTTCGCGGAATTCGTCAGTCGTGAATCGAACAATCGAGTGGTGTTTGTGGAAGCAGCGCTGTGTGTGGGCTGCACGCAGCGGCTCCTGATAAGAATCACAGCTGGGTTTAATTAAAACTACAAGTATTTTGTTATTGGTTTTTCTGGTGACAAAATTGCACGTAGGAGCTGATGAAATTGATATCCTCCTCCATCTCTACCGTGCTCTTGAGGCCTGGATTAGCCTGCATCTCTGTCTTGCGCGTCCGTCTTCCTTTGTTTGTTTGTGTTCGCGTGCGTAAACAACGGATTAGACAACAGTTATTTATCGACGGCCCCGTCCATTTTCCGAGTGGACCGTCACGTGGTCCTTTTGTTGACATGGCGACCGTGTCCGTGATACCTCTTGTCTGTGACTCCGGGAAAACAGATTGTAACGTTTGAAGTGCTTATTTAGAAACTTCCCACCTCTCAGGCGAGTAGTATTTTCGAAGGTGAAGTTAGTGCCGATGTCTGTCTAGCTCTGGTAGAGTCAGTGCGGAGCTTGCGTTCTTGTGCTGTGTACAGATAAAATACGAAACACAGCGTCGAATTACATCTTCCCAGTTTGTGTCTAACGCTGGCAATAACTGTAATCCCCGAGTAGCTGTGTAGGACAGGATGACGAAGTTCTTCCATTATTTCTCCAAATCTTGATATAAATGGCACTACTGATTCGAACGGTGGCTAACGCACGCACACCTGTATTATCTGGCGAGACAGCATTATCTAATTGCTAGTTTATTTAGGAAGTGTCAGCGAATTCTTGTCGGAGCTGAGCCCAGTTACCAACATCGCTTATTGAGAGGTGGACGGCTGGTTTGTGGGGAGACCGGTCGAGTCGTGATCACGTCAGGCCAGAAGCTAACAATCATTCTTCAGGGAATTTATACACTTAAAACATTTAAAACCACGCAGAACATCAAAATCACTTATTGCTTAGTTGATGCTAATTTCGAAGCGCACATTCTGTTTATTTCACCGAGACTGCAGGGTGCTGACTCCTCTCTTGGAATGTCTGTTGCGCTAGTTTGAATGTTTTAAAAGATTGATGTATTCTTCCCACCTATAGTGAGACCGGTCTTGTGACCTTGTTTGTTTTTTAAGCCGAGATTTGCTTTTTTGTGTGGCTCCTCGCACCTCAACAATTTCCATTTTCCGAATAAATCGACGCTGGGGTCTGTCTGGTTTCATGGTAGGGGTGTTTCCGGATCACGGTCGTCTTCTAGAAAACACAGGTCTCGGCATGTAGTCCTGAAAAATTGCGAAAATACTCGTTCCCAGGGGAACTTAGTTGCGTCGATCTAACTGTTGTTAGACGGGCTTTTAAAGAAACCAAGTCACGGCAGAAATCGCTTAGCTGTCGTCGTCTGAAGGACGTTAGGTTTTCTGGAGAGTTTATATAAACCATAGGCTATCTATAGTTACAGGTAAGTGTTAAATAAGATTGCCAACAAGCTACAGAGCCGTGGAAGATGACACCCTTGGGGGAGAGAGAGAGAGACGTTTCTCTCCTCTCTGTTCTAAAGTGTGCGGTTCTGTTAATTCGGGTTCTTGTCGTGATGAACGAACAAAAATACAGGGAGAAATAAATAACTGAGGTGATCTGCTAAGTGATAAAATAAATAAAGGGCAGAACCAACTCTGATATCTTTGCGATTTTAGTCGAGTTAGTGTATCTCTGTAAGCAGTTGTAATTGATTGGTGTACTTTAGTAACTAGAGGTAGAGCCATCGTAGTCTTACTGTGAACTACTCGGGTGCTACCTCGGCGATGATTTATTCTGCTTGTTAATAATTCTGTCCCCCCCCCCCCTCGGTGCCTAATCTTAGACTGCGTGAAACCTGGCTTACTGGGCTGAGGGAGTGAATAAATTGGATTTCGGATAGTCTCGGCCTTTTCCGTCTGTCACGTTCCGCTGCCTCGACCAGGACCAAAGCCGGGATATATATATATATACAAACCCAGAAACTTGGCTACCCATAAGACGAAGAAACTACTGAATGCAGGGAGGGAGTTTTATTTATATATACCAGTCGTCTCGGGTCCCGCTTGGCGGAAGTGGTTCCCGGTAAGCGGATAATGCACTGTGGGAGAAATGCTGTTCAGTAGTAGCTGAAACCCTTTCAGTAAAATATCGACATCGACCTGCTCACACGACGTTGGCTGTCCTTGACTTTGGCACTAAGCAGTTTCTGTGCCGGGATGTTAGCAATTCATTCAAATGAACCTCTGATTTACTTCTCAAAAGATTTTCGTGTCTAGGGCGGTAATTGAGCCTTTAAATTGCAGAAGCAGGGTCCAGATGGCGCAGTGTACGTGTTGAAGTTAGTACTTGTGACCTTGACTGCTTCTGCTGTGCTGACTTAGGTTGTTTATTTCATTGGCTGGCTGCTTGCGATTATACGGAGCTGCAACTTAAATTGAAGCTCATTAAAGTCCTTTTCCTTGAATAAAGAATGAAAAGGCTCCGATGTTTTGCCACAATAGTAAAATTGCGACAGCATATTACTATCCAATAGTAACCAAAGGTCTTTGGAGGTTTGCAGAATCTCGCTGTAGCTTTCGACCTTGTGTTGATGTGAAAGTGATTTAGTTTGAGCTCGTCAACAGTAAAGATCTCATCTAGTCTAAGTGAAAAATCATTCTCCTCATGAAAGTAGTATTTCCATCTTGTTTCAGTGCTTTACCATGCCGCCAGTGAGAGCGAGTATGGAGAGACACTATATAGTCGGCTATTTTCTTCTTGCATATCTATTATTTGATAGCCCGCTCTGATATAAACGTTATTGCTGAAACAGTTTAAATATTGAGCATTTTGTTTTCTCATCACTTTTGCGGCTCATGATTAGAATTAGAACTTTTGAAATTGATGTTATTGCCTCGTTTACATGAGCGCGCCCACATCTTTAATTTTTCCCTGAGACCTACAGTAACTCCAAACCTGATCTCGTCTAATTTGGCAGGACGAGACGCTATGACTGCCGGCATCTTTAAATAAAGAGAAGCAAGGCCAACCATCTTGGTAACTCTTACCAACCGGTTATGAGTTTGGTTCGTGATGGGCAAACTTCTTGTGATTCCTACTTTGATTGTCCCTCACAACATACCAAATATCTTCTAATATTTTGTTGTTAGAATTATGTATACTGTTAAAATAAAATTGTCATTACTTTATGCAAACTAAGCTAATTGTGGGAAAATGTTTTTTTTTTTTTTAGAATTTAATGCGACTGATTTATTTCTTTGAATAATTTCCATTGTCCGATTTTGAGTTTCTTTTCTTGTTGCTGAGCGACCTTTGCAAGTTATTCAGATTTTGATAGTAGTAAGGAAATGAATGATCTGCTGCCCATTCCAACTAGAAATAATTTGTCAAAGATGAGCACCACTGGAACGATTTAAGTACATGCTGATGGCCCTGCGGTCAGTGAAGGGTCACGTGATGGATGTCTGAAGCGTTCCTGGTGGCGAGTATGTTCTGGTCGCTAATTGGTTGGTTTCATTACAACTACTTTCTTAGCATACAAATGCTAAAGTTTCTTTTGAATAAATCCTCGGCAGCTGCTGCCATATCTAACTGACACTGGCGATTCTGCCGCTCCTCCTAAGCGGTCTGGCCACCGAGGTGATCTGGACTGCGCTGCCATGACACTAGGTTTATCACGCTAACTTTTGGATTTCTTTGAGTGTCAGATACTGTGCCCGGATGATGATTATCTCAGCTTGGTGATGCAGGAACTAGCCACACTGGTAAAGCTACCATCTTGTGTAGCCGACCACCATGACGAAGTCAGATATCGTTTTCTAACCACCACCCTACTGCTTCGTATTTCTATAGTTCTCACCGGGATCTGATAATGTCGGCGGTTAAATACATTTGGTTCTTTGCTACATTGTTTGAAGAGAATGGTTACTTATTCGAGCTAAACACTTAATGGGCTTTCAGGACGGAAATTGATTAAGTACCGTCATAAACCACAAGCACATCTGCCTAAACTACTTCTCTATGAAAGCAGCAAGCTCAACCTTTTTATTCTGTTATTTCGTTCCGCTTTTGCACTTTCGTTCTCCTTTTTACTGTCTCCATAAAGCCCCATTGTTTATTGTATTTCTCCGCTTATATAAATATTAGGAAAGCAGATCCTTTTCTGAAGATAAATTAAGTATTAACAAAAAGAAAATTAATTTGAGGACTTGGATTCATTGCTCAAAGTTTTGGTTGGTCGTCCACAACTGGGACCCTAACCCAACCTCGCCCAAGCCATATCGGCCACGTGCCGATTTACAAGTTTGTTTATTTCCCCTATTTCTGCGCCGGTTGTCATTCGTGACCGATCTAGGTGTGACGTCACTCTAACTAGGGCTAGGCTTCGCTTCTCCCCTTCGTCGGTCAGTGGGGGGTGGACCCATGTGAACGAGTCCCTGGTTGGCGTGAGATTTTGAGAATATCTAAATTATTTTCTCTCGCAGTGACACATTTGTGAGGAGGACGGAGAGTTTTAAGTGGGCGATCACGTGGACTGCGGGGTCTGTAGATTTGTTTATAGAAGACGCTTTTTATTTATATGGCAGAACTAATCGTAAAAACGACTGGACCATTTTAAAGAGTTAATCTATAAGCGAAATATGTTCATACTGATTTATTGTGACAAACAAGCATTTCTTAAAGATACAATCGTCTTGGGATTTAAATTATTTCCATATATTAGCGATACGTTCGGGTTGATTAACAGGTGTATGGCAGTACTGAATTTACCTGGCTTACCTACCAATACCCCGCATTGTTTTTATCTGAGAACAACAATAGGCCTTTTGTTACCGAGGCTGGCTGAGATAATGAGAGGGGGGATCAGGTGACGGTGTGGGGATCTCTACGATATGTGGCCATGGCGGCGGGGGGGGGGTAGTCAGGGTACGTTGAAGGATAACTGACCTATTTTGCGCATGCTCTGTAGACAGACATATAACGTGCGCAACGCCCTCAGAAACCCCTAAAACTGCAGCGTGGCTTGGTAGCAGGTCTGCCTGCCACTTCTCTCGCGCTGTTTCTGAGAGCCGAGTCGTTTGAATAAACAGATTATTTTCCTTTTTAAATATCAGTTTACTTATTGAAGCTGACGCGAATCTTAAAAATTAAAACCAAAACAAACTCGAAATTGAGTATTTAAATGTTGTGTTGTGGTAAGAAGAGGTTTTGTCTTCTGGCCGTGTGTTTGCTTCTGTACCTGCTCTGTTCATACATACATGGCTGAAGCTGGCGACATCGGAAACGCGTTCGCGTCGTCGTCGTCTTCCTTCGTTTTTAGAGGTTTGCATCCCTAGAGGTGGCTGTTTTTTGTTGAGGCTCATCTGTAGATGTGCCGGGAGAAGGTTGACGAGACGAGCTGCACTTGGGCAGAAGAGGAAGATCGTCTGCTAGACTGATTCACTGTCAACTGGTTTTCTGGGCAGCCGTCTCTCGGCCACACGGACAGGTATACAGACAAATGTCGCCAGCCCAGTCAGTTTGGCTTTTCTGAAGAAAAAGAAGTAAAACTGATGAGAAAACTTGAGGCTTTGCAACTGTCCATCTTTGATATCTTTTTGTTAATTTTCAAGGCAACTAAATAGGCTACTTAGATTTGTCAACAGAGATCATTTAATTGAATACTCCAAGCCGCCATCTGGTGGTTTTTGTTGTTGTTAAGTTTGTGACGTACTCAGGGCAATCTGGAAGATCTTTAATCCGATTTAATTCTGTTGGGCTGTGGAGTCCGGTTAATGCGATTAATGGCCGTCTTGTTCTCATTGTACGCGCACATATTAGTGTTCGGCTGCCGATTGGTTCTCGGGCCTCGCTATTTATTTCTTGTTGATATTAAAGCCTAAGATTTGATCTTAGTTTGATGCTCTAGCTAGGGGTTTACTCTATATGAAGCCTAGCTTTTACTTTTTGTTCGACTTTGTAAAGCTCTTTTTTTTGTTTTGAGTTCTTTTTTCACGGCTTCATTTTCATGTTATCTGCAGTGCATCTCGGCCACCGAAGAGAATAATCACCTGGCAAGGTCACTGGACAGGTAGGCAAGCACACACCTGTTAGTTTCTTTGTGTGGAGCTCAGCAGGCAGAGTGTGGTGTTTCATTCTTTTTTGGGGGGTTGGAATGGATCTGGGGATCTGTAAAAACAGCTATAGTGGCCCCGTTAATGAGAACGGAGCTGAACCTTACACCTGCAATGACGCCTGCTTTCAAAGAAAATCTATCAAAAGTGGATTAGTCGCTCGTCATTTCTGTTTATCCGCCGCATTCCCAAACAGCTGTTTGTGTTTTTCTTTTTTGAGCGGGCGGGTTGGAGTTTCTCAACTGTTTCGTGGGCAGTGAACGAGTGTTCAGTGCGCGCCGCAGTAACTTACTCAGACGGCTGGAAGGTAGAAGAGTAAAACTGCCAGTGTGTTATTTTGTGTGTGGTGTGTGTGTGTGTGACACGATATAGAGAGCATAGTTTGTTAGGGATGTTTGATTTATTTTGTTTAGCTGAAAAAATCCACTGTGAACCGTAGTAATTAAGGAGAAATTTAGTCAACATATCCCCAACTCTCGGGCCTATGAGAGTTTGACCTGACACCAACTCCCCCTAGCGGCGCCCTTCCTAGTGGGCCTACTTTGGCGGACTTGCGATTAACATCAAATAGAAGATAACAGAGCTGCGGTGATATTGTAACAGTTCCCCCGACTAAATCTGCTGGCTGAAAACAGCGAGAGAAAAGCGACTTGTATAAGTGAAAATGTAATACGATGGGGATATGTTAAGAAGCGGGTGCGGCAGGGAGGAGAGAACTCAGCTGGTCTCTGGCTGACAGCTGTTTGGGTTTGTTGACGATAGGTTGTTTCCCCTTTGTTACATCCGCTGCGACAAGAGACAATCGGGGTGTTAATGATCTATTTCGTTTTCTTTTCTCGTAAACGATGCGATTTTTTTTTTAAACAAAAAGACCCTCTTCAAGAAGATCGTAGGCGCCTGTTCTTATCAGTTTATTATTTTGAAATACTGCAACAACAAAAAAGAAGAAAAAACCCCAGCAAACATCTGGACCCGATTAGAAGCTGCCTGCACACGGAAATGCCTGCCGCGCACGCGCGCCCGGATGGTAGCGCAGACGCTGGTCCCTGAACGTAATTGCGGTTTCTTTTAACGTTGGGCACAGATGTGGGACGGGCCGACCGACTCCTCATCGCTGTACAGCCGCAGCGCTCGTCACGGCAGAAATCTGATGCCGCAGAGTTTTCGTAAACAAACACAGCCGGCTACTCTGCGAAACAATTTACTTGCCAGTTATTTCAGGGTTAATTTGCAGTAACAGGAGCATATAATGTGATATAAACATCGCCATTTGTTTCGCAGATGAATAGGGATGCTGTGTTTATCCGAGGTTTATCACTCCTCAGATTGAAAGTTGTAAACTGACACACGCTCGGAAGCGTCAGCCATTTTGTTTTCATTGTTTTAAGAAAGGTGGCGCGGTTCTGTATATTGACACGACACAGCGTAGTAACAGATCGTCCACCTATTTGCCCGGTCTGCCGTGGCGTGGCGATCAGCTTAACATTTCAGAGTTGTTTCAGAAGTCAGGTGGTGTGAAGTAAGGTTGCTTTCCTAATCCCTGCCCTACAAGAAGGTTGAGTGCTTCCTGAATGTATTGCAGAGTCAACAGGGACACGGGGCCCTGCCCGTATTCATTCTTTGCGCTTTATAAAGCAGCGTTAGACTGGTGGAAATGAACTGTGTCGCGTTGTTACTCCGTCCGCCTGTTTGGAGTGGGTGGCTAGCGACCCTAGAAGAAACTGCTCTCCTCCGCCTCGCTATAGACTGCTTCTCGCATTCTTCTCGTCTCTCTCATCTACTTCTCTTCTCTCTCTCTCTCTCTCTCTCTCCTCTCCTCTCTCTCTCTCGCTCTCTCGCTCTCTCTCTCTCTCTCTCTCTTCAATTTCATATATCACCGTGTGTAATTATCCAGAGACTGGAAATTTGTTTTGCACACTTGATGCTAAAGGCGAAGTGGTATAATACAAACAGTGCTATCGATTAGGTTAAAAGAAGTGTGTATCATGTTATAGACGGGCCAGTCATTACTTGGTCGTTGTCTGGACATCTGCAGTGATTTTTTTCTGAAAAATAAATAATGCAGTTTTAATACTAAATGGTTTCGCGTTTAAAACTACGAAATAATTAGACATTATGGCACAGAGACTTCCACTCGGAGTGGGGAGAGGGGGCGCTGCTGAGACAGATGTAAACCATGTGACCAGTGTGCCTTCGCAATTCATGGTCATCTATCAAAAAACGGAGTCGGAAAGAGAGAAAAGTCTTTTTTTTAATTTTCTTTTCTTTTAAAATTTGTTTCCAAGTCAACCTACTGAGAATTAAACATTTAGTACTTGTGTGCGAACTTTTCGAAGTGAAACTAATCTGAAGACATCGGTTATAAATAATCTTTAGAGGGGTTAGAACCACGGATTTCTAAGGTGATGTACTCGACCAGGGTAAGCTGGTGACATTTGCTGAAAAGGATTATTCCTTGTAGCATTGTGAGCTTTTATAGCGGACAGACCGGGTGGGTGATGGTTGGGTGAATCCATTCCCTGATTCAAAGACGTCAACTTTTGACACCTAATAAAACTGACAACTGGAAAGTCAGGATAATTAATTTCGATGTGAAAATCAGTTAGTGCTTGGTTTGGCTTTCCGCGACTGTGAATAATATAAAGTGTTATTACTGCGAGTAAATCTTATGAAAACTCATGTAATGGCAATAATAAAGTGAGCTTTTGCTTCATCCTAAAAGTAACAGTGGAAAACTAGGTGTATGGATACTATTAACCATTAAAAAACAAATGTCTGATCGAAGGTTGAGGGACTAACCCGGAAATGTCAGCTTTCTCCACCTACTGGCCTTCACAACTATACTCACCGTCTGAGCTGCACAGCCTTAAAACGAGACGTTACGAAGATTTCTGAAACACGTACATTTATACCGAGTGAAGTAAGAAGAATCTTATTTTTTTCAAATTAGAACAGGGCTCTTTTTCGGTTTTCTGTTTACTCTGTTTCGATTCTTTTTCTCTTTTTTTTTTCAGAAAAAAAAAGAAACAAAAACATTTAAAACTGAAAACTTCGTGAGTTTAAGAGAAAAACTAATTTAGCTTGATATCCTTTTGTATTTCCTTCCGAAATCCGCGCCTTTCTCGCCACATGGTAGAAGATGCCGCAAATTTCAAATTGTGGACGCTTTCCAGGCTCTTTAGAGCCTGGGGGCCAAATGTCTGGAAACTCGACTTTGTTTCTGCTTTAAACCGAAGTGATTTAAAGATCGACAAATGTTGGGAAGGAAAAATTAAATTATGAGTGTTAGATAAGAAATTTAGTTAAATTTGATTCTGGAACCTGACATCATACGTCCATATATTCTAGAGATGACGCAGCTGTCATTGAATATCACCATAAACAAAATTTCTTGATTCTTCTGCTCTTTTATCCCCCCCCAAAAACTCGGTCTCTTTGTGAATCGCTGCCGCCACTGAGATCGTGAAAACCTAGAACTAGGCTGTATGTCTGGAAGTCGTATCTGCCTGATCTTCCCGCTGCTTGTCACTTTCATCAAGGCTCCTATCGTCTTGTTTAGCATAGGTTCTTGATGGTTGGCGAACGATTGACGTGGTTCCTCAATCGATAGGGTCTCTCCACGATTTCACGTATCTCCATTCCATCTTCAGCAGTTTTCATATTGTCTTTGTGGTGCTCTGTCCACGCAGCTTGGCGACTTCACTCATCGCCTCTACTTTTACTGCCAACCCTACGTCTTCGTATCGTTGTACCATCTGAGCCACCCAAAAGTACTCGTAATTCCTTTGTTTGGTCAGCGAATACGTTTCCCTTTTGCCGTCTTAAGTTTTTATTCGGACGATTCGCTCATTGGCGAACTTCCCATCGCTCACAGATTTTATGATTAATTTAAAGAGCTCCATCTAGCTGACAACCAAAAGTTCAATTCCACCCGGATATGCCTGTTTAGCATATAGCAGTTCTGCGTCTCACTGCTCATTTCCCACCAGTGAGTTATGTACCCGTTTTGCGGCGACCCAGTTAAAAATAACTATCCAAAACGCGTTTGTTATCCACAGTTTCTCACCTATCGCTATTCCAGTTTTGAATGTTGAACTCTTGGCATCAAACTCTGTCTATTGAGATGTAAATAGATGTTTAGCACATTAAAGTAGATCATCTGAATCTTCTCTTGTTCCCCCCCCCCATAACTTCAGGGTTTGTATTGCTGATATTTTAAGGGATATGTCAAGCTGTTCTTTGGTGTTAAGCATACTTTCCCACAGAAATTAAAATGATTGACTCTCTTTTTGGCGAGTAGCTTTTCAGATACACCATTGAGGAATTCTGTCCATCGGACATAGGCGGAAACTGCAGCGTAGACCACAAACGAGAAGCATTCTTCCAGATTCTGATTAGAATGAAACTGACTTCATTGTGATCACATCCAAGGGAGACGAAATCTAACCTTCCTAGGGGTAGTAATAAAATATTCTTAAATAAAATTATTGTATTTATTTTCTTTTAATCTTGAGTCCGTAAATCTACAGCCATTATTAAACTTGTAGTGTACAACACACTTTTTTTTAATGTTGCAGACATTTCTTAATTAGCGTTTGCGCCACTAATGCTTCTATGAAAAGAACCAACATCGCGCGAGATACTTAGAATTAAAGCCACCACTGGAATTAAGTCAATACATTGTATAAAACCATCTCATAATTTTCTACAAAAGGAGGTTATTTAAAAAGTCACATTTAATTAAATCAGAGCTGCATTTGCCTACTTTAGGCAGCTTGTAGGGTAATTTAATCATGAAGAAAACTCGGAGGTTTTTTAAAAATATTTTGGTGTGAGGATTCGCCGCTGCTATCATTTGCGGCGACGTGGCATTCTGGGGTTGGTTCTCTCCTATTTTGCTCTTCCTTTCTAAGTAGACTTTAATTAAACTAACAAAGCGCCTAGAAATTGCAGATGTAGTATAAAATTGAAACGAAAGCTGCTAGCTTTTCTTTGGCCTGTGAAATTTGATTTCATTACCCCGAGTCGGGCCGGAGTGTCGGGGTCAGGGCATTAATAGTTTCCATAGCGAGGCAAGTATTTTGATGCCTGTAAATGCAATTAGTGTAATTTGTAAAGCTGGTGTGCCGAAATTGAATTTGTTCAATTAATCTCATAAAGTGATTGCAGTTACATTTATCGCCGGAGAATGTAGCAGACAATATCGGATTTACTTCGTTGATATTACAAATCCATTGCATAAGATGGCGGTTTGTTAGTGAGAGGAATAAGGAAGAAATATTTGTGTCTGGGCGTCGAAATGGCGACCAGCAAACTCGGATTATCTTGCTGTCTTTATTGTTTTCGAGAAAATATATTTGATTTGGTCGGGGTTATTGAAGTGCCTGTGGGGCGGTTTGTGTTCAAGGAACTTATTAAACGGCTGTTTGGGATGAGATGAGAAGCGGGCTCCGTTTTCATTAATTGATAGCCATCAGTACTTTGGTTTGCCGTCGACCCATTGAATGCTGGGAGAACTTGGACTGGTGTTTTTTTCTCCCGGTGAAATGTACATAAACTGGCGGAGGTGAAAGGCACAGGCGGGGAGTGGGGAACTTGGCATTCTCTTCCTCGGGACCTAGGATGCTTTTTTCTGGGATGCTGCACTCTACAGTAGCACTTCTATTTGGGAAGCCTTATCCATGACAAAGGAGTCCGCCATATTCCGGTATTTTGATCCGGCGCATGATATTTTGGATATTCGAAGGCACTAAATTCCCCTCTTTTGCCGTCATTTTCTTGGCGTCAGTGGAGAGACCTCTTTTCTCCTGTAAAGACTGAACAATATAAACGCTTTTCTTTTCCATAAATGCAGGGATATCAGGAAATCTGGTTCTATATTATAACAACAAAGACATGGGGATTTTGCTGGAAAAACCCCGCTTGTATGTTGGGGTTGGGGTAGAGAGGCTCGTGTAATGAATGGTTCCACTGCGAGGAATCAGCTGACGTGAGAGTTTTATTTATTTGTTTTCTCTCGTCTTTTCATTCCCCGACTCTCCTGAAGTGACGTTTATCGACGCTGAGTCCATTTTTGGATAATGCGGAGTTTAACTTTGATTGGCTGCTGAGGCTCGTGATTGCGACTCTTGGCAGCTGTAGGAGATGAAATGGCTAGACGGAGGCGAATAAAGCGTTTGGAGATTCCTTTTGTCTTTTTAATAAGAGGAACAAATGGGATTTTCTCGCTGATTACGAAATGAAAGTAGTCAGTTTTCAAAAGAAAATGGAGGTGTTATTGCCAAATATGTTGAAATTTGATCGCTTTAATATGAACAACGCGGATGTTATTAATTTTCTCCGTGTGTACGCAATATCGACCCAGTCTTTCGTCCCAGCGGAACCACTGTTGAAGCCGAACAGTAGCGGGACAAAAGTTTGCCGCCTTGATTTGAACCCATTAGAGTAACGCTCATGTAAAGGTGTCGTGACCTAGCCCTTTCTAGAATTCCTGAACAGGTGATGGTCAAGCCCCTGTTTCCAAGCTCAGATTCGAGTAGGTTTTCGCTGGGATTGTCCTGCGAGAGACTGTTAGTTCACTACTCGCTGATGTTGCACAGATAAACTAAATCTTTTCATCCTTACTCAACACGTTCCCAATTTCTCCCTGTCTCGCCGCTTCCGTTATCCAATACTTGCCTAAAACCTTCCTAGTTATTAAATACCTGGGTATAGTAACAGCTGAACGTACATAATCATTTTAATGTGGCAAACGACTTCTGTAAATACACCCGGCACCCAGAAGCCGTGAACAGACACTCTTATTGTAGGATGGGCCGATCGGAAAGCACCTATAAGCCCACGGGCGAGATCGGGACTGTGGAGGTGCTCCTCTCCTCGCCTTTTACCTTTCGAGTGGCATTATTTAGCTGAGCCAGCCGCCCGCTGTTTACCGACGTGAAGAGCTATATAATAACGAAGACCAGCTCGGCCGATGTTACGGTATGCTCCCGACCGGCCACCGAGCTCTCCAATAAAACCCTTTGTTTATTGCACCTCCCGAGCCACCGCCATTAATTTGACTTATTTATAATCCTCAGTACTTGGAACAAAGCGGGCGCATATCGCCATTGTGAAACTACCCATTTCGAGGAGCGGCAAAGGAAATTTAATATTGCTTTTAATAAATTTTCATTCGTCACCCCGATCAAACGGCGACGGAGGAGCAGCGGCAACCTGTTGGTTGTTGGGTTGGCTTTTAATCAATTCCGCGCACGTGGTAAATCTTCGTCCCCCACCGGCCCGGCGAATAGTGGGCGCTCGCTCTCCCGTACGCGTTTGTTTGTAATTAATTTCTCAGCACTTCCCAATTACATCCATTCCTCAAGATAAGCGAGGAGGCCGGTCCGGCGACAGCAGTTTGGATGGGATTCAATTAGCCGGCGAGAGAAGTCAGCTCGAATCCCAGAGACAGTCCTCACAAAAATCAGGAAATTAATCTAAAGGTGTATTTTCTCTCCCCAGATGGCGCAACCTTTACCGCAGGTGCTCGTTTTCAGCCCGTCACGTTTGTGTTAACGCCACAAAAGAAAGGTGGCAGACCAGGAAGAAAGTTTTCATTTCGTGACTCGAGCAGACCTCCATCTTTGATCTGGGTAGGCAAAAATGCTGGGGGGAAGCTGGCCACGTCTGGCAGGAGGGAGGGGAGAGCGAGATGGCGACGACGAACCTTTTTTGAATATAAAAAATGGCGCTGATAAAAATTTTTCGACATTAATGAATAATCTTGCGTTCAGTGAAAATAATGAGGGTGAAGATGTGAGCATAAAAACCTAATAGAAAGCTGCTTAGAAGGGACAGTAAGAGCTGTATCTCAGGCACGGTTTCCCCTAACAACACTAAAGAATGTACATCTCTGCAGAGCGCTTTTAATGATCCAGTTAAAATACTAATTTTGCAGAGTATTTAGGTGATAAACGGTATGGCATCCTTATAACGTTTTAAAGGGTCACCTCGAAGTGTGTTGTTTTTTAGATTTCTCGGCCAACTAACATTAAACAATCTATTTGTTTATACGGAATTGGAAACGGTTATTGATGCGCTAATCCATCCTTAATCATAGCTGCTGCGTACAAACTTCACCAAAACTATGTATGACTATAACCCATTATTAAATATCTGTGAATACATTTCCAGCGTCTTCTTTGTCTTTTTTATAGACTGTTCACTTAAAAGTGGGGAATGGGTGGAAGATGCCCGCACAGGTGATATACTCCCTACCCGCTTTGCCGTGTTATTTTTGAAGCTGTCACTTCGTGTATGCATCCGTTTTTAATTTGAAATGCTGGATTTTCCGCTGCCTGCTTTCAGTTAACACGTACAAGGTAAACAATTGCGTTTAGCAAGAATGCGAAGTTGACTATAATGAAGTGGTCCCCAAAGGAGATGATATGAAGGACGAGAAATCACTTCAGAACAAGAAGGAAAACGGTTTTTGCTACCATTGGTATAAGTTAAAGAAATGAATTGATGTGTTACGGTTGACGGGACGAGCTGAATTCTATGCGCCAGAATTGCGATAGAATGAAGTGACGCGATCTGTTAGCTAGTAACGTGAGTTCTTATTCATTACTTATTCTTATAGCACCCGGTACCATTTACTTGGAAAGGTTTTAATTTTTAAAACTGATTATTTTAAATGATCAAGAATTCAAGAGTACTCAGAAACGAGAAATTGTATAGCCAACTCTTTTCCAGCGGTAATTCTCTTGCCTTGTTTTCTCTAGTTCCAGTATCTTCAGAACACCAATGCTGATGACGTTAATAGAGCCGCTTTGTTTTTCGTACTTTTCCTATTAAACGTTGTACTCGTGCAGATAAATAGATATCCGGATTAATAATAGGATTGGAGAAAGAGACAGGTGTTGCTGCGGATGATGGCGAGTAGGCGGATACATTTTGCTGACCGGAATAAAAGTGAAATTATGTACAGCTTCAAGGTAGAAGTTATAATTGCATAGCTGCATAAGGCCGCCTCTGGCTAAAGATGCATTTCACCGGCTGCATCACTAATATGCCTTATTAGCAGGAAATGATTGGGATGCTAAAACGTCTTTATTTATATAATTTATATTAAGTGGGTCTGTGCATCACGATTGTCTTTTTATGGGAGGTTGAGGAGAACCACCGCTTGCCAAGATCTCAGGGTCGAAGTTAATGAATTTTTGGGTAAATTTCTATTTGTAAAAATGTATGTTTTTAGAAGATTCAGTAGGCAGCCTGTGAAAAAACAATGGTTTCTATGATTAAGCAAGCACACGCCGACGTGGTTCGCTACACGCTGGGAAGTAGTAAACGTTATGCATTCACGAGGTAATACAGAGGCCGGAACAACCGTAGCATACGTGTTGTTTCAGACCCGTCGGCTGTGTTTTACCTGGCTCTGTTGCTTTTCTTGCAGAATGTTCGGCTCGGGAGGAACTTGTACGTCCTGTGGTCAGTGCATCCGGCCACCGAACTCGTGATGCGGGTTCAACAGAACGTGTATCATTTGAAATGTTTTACCTGTGTCACCTGTCACCGTCAGCTCCACCAGGGGGAGCGCTTTAGCATAGTGAATGGAAATCTCTTATGTGAACAGGACTATCCGAAGGTATTGAGGGGACATGCCCAACTTCCGGCCAGGTCGACTCATAAGGTGAGTATTTGCCTTTCGAGGTTTGTTATCAGACCTCAGCTTTTGTTTTATAATTAAAATTGATAATGGAAGACAAATGAGCTTTGGAGCTAAGGCCGGTTGCTCGGGCGTGTGTTTGCTGAAGGGCTCTCACGGGTGAACGCAGCTGTACGGAGTCGGTTTGTGCCGGACCCCTGAGAATTAGTGACCCGTCTGCGAGTGAATGAGAAATCTGCTGGGGAAACTTCATTCTCAGGTGGGCGCCAAGATGCAGGGCGTATTTTGGAAAAGTTGAGATTCTGCTGTAGCCTTTCGTGGCCGTTCGTCTACGAATTTTGTTGAGGAAGGACGTCTTTGGAGCGGAGCGCTTCGATGCTCCAATGGCGATCGAGAAGGATTTGTGTTGCATCCCTCCGACAGTCTGCGGACTGCCCTGGGTTGCCGGTTCATTGTGTCCGCCAATGAACCGCAGGCGAACACCCTTTACCTTCCTCAATACCTGGCGGCTTCGGCTTTCTGAAATCTTTGTAGCCGGACCCGTAATCCCGAGTAAGTGGGTTTTCGCAAGACTAACTGCATTTACAATAAATGCGTCACAGTGCTGTTAATAATTCCAGAAAACGATGTTAAGTTTCATAATTATCCACTGTTTTGTTTTTTCCCGTTTAGCAGTTTACAATAGAAACTCTGCTGGCGAGGGTGCGTAGTGCCGTGGGTGTCCGCTAGGGGGGGCCTGGCACTGCCGAGAAAACCCCCATTAGAACTCTTCGTTTTCAGATGTTTGAGATAACTGAGCCAGGAGGTACGTCAAATGGAACCCGGGTCTCCAACTTTTGCAGTCTAGCAGACTAGGCCGCCCAAATCATTCGTGGATTATAAGGGACTCTGAGGATTAAAGCAATGCACACCAGTGGCATTGAACATTGTGCCAGTGTTAGGTGTTAAGACCGAAGTCATGTGACAGCACAGAGAAACCACGAGTCGTTACGGTCTTCTAATCTTAGTGTAAAGTTAACCCGACAGACTGACAGCAGGAAGGGTAATGTGCAGCAATTTATATTCGACAACAAGAGAATTAAGGAAGTAAAGACAAACAAACTACAGATGGTGGCCATGTCTATATAATGTTAAAATGTATTCACCGCGCCAGTTTATTACCCATTCCCTCCCCCCCCCCCACGCACTTGCCTGAGACCTTTCATGGAGACGTTTCATGGAGACGCGGATTCTGGTCCAGTTCGTTTGATGCAACAGTGCTAGCCGCACAGTTGGAAAAACCACCGCGCTGACGAGAGATGTTCGTGGGAAACTACCAGCTGTGTAGACATATATTATCATATTAGACGGCGACGTGACGTGCTGGCCCACTCTCGCCTTCAGTACTAGAGAGAGAGAGAGATCCACAAACTTTACCCGTGCTTTACTTGACAGTTATTTCATTCTCTAATTAAGTTTGATAGGAATTGCCTATTTGGATAAACACATCAGAGGCCACGAGTAGAAACAAATTTCGTATAGATTTTCCCTGCTTGCTGCAGCGCCACGAACAGGGTTGATGAAACTCGTGCAGCCTAGCTGTGTTTTGACAGCATAAATTTCAGGCTGATAATGGAGTAGCTAATTCAGTTAATACGCTTTGATGCGGAGTTATGTCAGTGCGGAGGTCGGTGCGTCTCCTCATCTTGTCGCAGCTTGTTGCTTATTAGTGGCATTTTGAATTATCATTTATTTAAAACCTGGCTGACGCCTCTCCGTGAACTGGTGTGTACGTGTAGACACTACGAGAGAAGCAGATCTATTAATTACTATTTATTTCGGCTTGGGTATTAGAGAAAGTAGTGAATCGGGAAATTCCGAAATGTTTCCTGGCGACTTTCTGTGAATAACGGCTCTCAGTCGCGGCCGGCAGGGTACTTAACTCGTGGCGAGAGGGCGCGCGATGTACTGCCGCCCTGACCAGTAAACATCGCGATTACGAGGTTTCCGATTGTTCGAATTACGTGGGTGGTTAGCTTCTCTTCTGCCGTTCAACTTCATTCGGTATTTGACTGGCTGCGTATTCGATCGCGTTTCCGTACTTTGGATTTCGACTGAGGCGGAAACCTTAGAGTTCGCGTTCCCCGCCTGTCACGTGAGAGTTCTTTAGTTGGCGATAAACGAGTAGCTTTCTCATCTGAATAGAAAGACATGGCGGAAATAAATCTAAAAACGCAGATAGTTCATATCCAACTTCCCGCTCTTTTCCATCCTTGGGGCTAAAGTTTATGGGGTGGGTGGGTGAGACATAGTTCAGAAGGAAGGAGGGCTCTTGCGTATAGTGGTAGGCCGACGGCCTTACGAGTTGGCTGTAGTTTTTCTCTTTAAAGCCCCGACGGACGATCTGAACACACGGGTGTTCTAGTTGCGGTATGACAGATGAATTCTGCCCACAGCCATCTCTCGCTCCCTTTGTCATTTGTTCGTTTGCTTTATTGAACCTTACCATAGCTTAAAATAATCAAGTGGAACAACCGGGGTTTTTTCCCCTTGATCACTCTAAATTTAAATTGACTCTCCGCGAGGGCAGACCCCCTGAACTCTCGCAGACTCCGTTTGGCTGCCGTAATGATTGTGGTGGAGACATTCTTGACGCTGGGCAAGGATCTTTGCCCTTCGTAATCACCCAGTATAATAACCGAACAAAATCGTTAGTAACCCTTTTCCTTCTACCCCGGCTGGTTTTGTTATTTGTATAACGGTTAGGTAGCCTTGCTGCGGCTGTTCTGCAATCAGTCATCTCTCGATTTCGAGTCGTATTCAAAGTTTTAATATGCAACACAAAATATTTGAGAAAAATCAGCGTTCTAGTTCCCCATTCTCCCTTTACTGCCCGTCTGACTGGTTGTCAGGGTTAGAATGCGCTCCTAAATTTACTGGAGCCCACGGCACCCGCTTATTTGTGATATTCCTTTCGTCTGTTTTTTTTTTTTTTTTTTTCCTTCTTAAATTTGTTGCCCGTATTGTCAACCGGCCCTTTCTTCGTTGAGGGACATTATCCGCTCCTTATTATCCCTGTTCAGTGGGGTCCCTCGTAAATTTCAGCTCTTGTATGTTTACCAGTTCTGTAGCTGTTCAGAACGCCGCAGTTCCTCTTTGAGGGTAGCTACATCAATGGGTTTAGCTGGTTCTTGACTTATTTACGAGCCTCCCTCCGTACCCCGGGGTGGATGCGGAAACCAGGTTGAACAATTAATGGCCTTGTTGAATTTTCTCCTGGGGCCACGTCCTGGTGAAGCGAAGCTAGTGGCTGGCTGCTGCCCGAATCTATTTTGATCGGCGGCGCTGACCGTCCTCACTTCCTCTCGTGACGAGTTGGTTTGAAGTTTAATTTCATAGGTGATTTCATGAACAAATTGCTACTTCCGAGAACCTCGTCAGCTTTAGGGACTGCCTTCTGGCGGAGAGTGCGACTCGGTGTCTCTGGCAACAGAAACCGGTCCCTGTACAAAATAAAAGAGAAAGAAACACAGGCTTCGTGTAGGTAAAGTTAGCTTTCAAAAATAATTATGCTAATTTCCATTTACGTGATTAACATCTGATCAGCGTATTTAATTATCACGTGTTTCTAACGCGAACCCCGGCCAGTCAGGGGCCCAAACTCCGAAATACTGTACGTGGCCGGGTTTCCTCCACCAGCGAGCACCTTTCTCTCGCGAGAGTCTCACCTGAAGACACCTCTGTGTACAAGAAACAAAGCCAGCAGAAAATGCGCAAGTCGACTGAACTGAGAACCGTTCGGTTAGATTTGTATTATTTATAATTAATAAATAATTAAACCCAATTTATTGCAGCAATTCTCTAACTTTTAATTAGACTGGTCAAGATTTAAAAGTTTGTGAAATTAAATTTCCACACGAAAAAGTACTTGATGGAGGTTTTCAGAAGAACGAAAGGAATGCACTGCGGGTTGATTCCCTTCGTTTACGATGACTAATGCGCGTTAGTGGAAAAGAGACATTAAGACGGCGCTTGCGCAGACTTGCTAATATTTTAAAATAATATTGATTAGGCCTAGTAATTTCGAAAATTAAAAGTTAAAAGTGCAATATAATTTAAAGTTGGCAAGGTTTCTTGTAATATACATTTTTATGTAAATCATTTTCTTTTATTTTTCCATATTTCACTAATAATATATATTTGTCTTCTCGATGTTACCGGAGTTTGTAATGTCACCGACCGAGTTATTGTATTTGATAAACTTTTTTCTTCCAATTTTTAAAATGCCGTTTATACTAACTCAAATAGCAAAAACATTAAACATTGCTAATAGAATTTAGCTGTCGCATCTTTTCACTCTCTTCCTTCTAGATTCATCTGGCAGTCATATCAGGAGAGTTATTGCCCCTTCTTAATCGCTCTCTTCAAATAAGGTCGCTTTTGCCATGACGTGCATATGTCGTTTCCAATTCATAGAGTTGTCCAATTTTAATATTAGCTGTCCGAAATCACCTAATTTTAAGATTGAATGGACTCGCAATACAGGCAAACGGATTCTTTTATTAGATGAGGAGACCGAACCAATTTTAAAAATTGGATAGCTTGGCCATTCGGTTCTTTTTAATAAAGCCAGCGTTTTATTAGTTTGATTGCGTGTTTTAGAGTAATTACACTTATCTCATTAGTTGGGGAAGACGTTGAAGTTCAGGAGGTACTAATTTATAAGCCTCGTCTAACGATATTAATTTATACTCCCCCCAAACCGGCCTTTCTGCAGATTGAGGAGGATTAATAGAAAGCAAATATGGCGCACAGAAGGGAGTTTTATATTAAATTTTCAGCTGTCTTAACCTCAGAGTTTTGTTGTTTGACTCTTGGAAACTTATGAAATGACTTTTTCCAGTCTTGGTTTCAAGTTAACACAGACAAATTACGGCTCTGGGATGTTATTGAGGCTGACAGTTTTAGACAACTGACTGCCGGGAAAGGAAAAGAGGGAGAGGCATTTCGGGGTGGGGTTGCTGAAAGCGCTGAGTGTTTAATCTGTAAATAAAATAAAAACGTGAGTCTGGGGATGTTATTTATCGATTTAGGTTTTGTATAGGGACAGCCAAGAGCGAGATCGCTGTTGCACTATTTTCCTGATGCACACTGAGACGACTGTGACAAAACGATTTTTCTTCTTTGTGGAATTGTTTCTTTGGTTGCTGCTGTTCTGTCAGATGGTCGTTTAATTTGAATTTGACAATTAATAAAAATCCAAATTAAAACTGCTAAATACTTGAAAGGACCGGAACAACCTGACCACTCGCTTTGATCTAACGGGGAGGAGGTGAGCGTAGGCAGGTGAGGCAGAAAGACGACTTTAATGAGAGCTCGGTTCGATCAGGGTGATGATTCCTGCCTGGTTTGGTTTCTGAAAAGAATTTTTAGCAGGTGACAGATTATGCAGTGTGCGAGTTGTTTCTTGCTAAGCTAAACTTACTTCCTGAAAACGTGTTGTGTGTGTTATTTGCCTTAACCAACAACACCCGCCGCCCCCCTCCCTCTTTTTCGGAGGCGAATCGATCAGTCACCTGGGGTAATCTCGGGGAATAGGTGCGAACAAAGAATCCGAGGCGCTAATATCATTCACCCCCGTGTCGGAGTCCGAGTTCGCTGAAGAGAAGATTGAAAGTCGCATCTTTAAAGGGCGGCTGAGTCTTGCGCAGTTTCGCGATCGCTGGTTGGGGATAGTCCTCCAAAGCGTCTGGTGCCACGAGCTGGCCGGGATTGTGATGCTAGTGGTGCTTCTCCCGGTCGCTCGGCCCCGGCGACACTCGCGAGCACCCAGAACGATAGGTCCGACCGGTCCCGGCGTCGGTTTGTCAATGAAACGTTAGGTCGGTCAGAAAATAGGCGCGGGTAACCTGCGCGTGAATGAATGGATTCGCCGCTGTAGGTTTGTTTGTACGGTTACCGCGCACCTGCTCATTAAATATGGAATGCTGCCGGGTGACAGTTTTGCTCTCCAACACGGCTCTCATGCCTATTTGTTTATATAATCAGCAGAATATCTCATTTTCATACAATATCGAATACCGTCTATCCCTCGCCCAGTTTGGTTTCTGGTTCCCACCCTGGAATTCTCTGTACTTGTCGAAACGTTCCTTATGTCTGCGGGTTTTTTCGGTCGTCATTCGCCCCCTTTAAAATCCGGCGTCGTTTTAATGAGTAATTTGGGTTGGCTGATTTAGAGAACAACTAGGAGTCACGAGTCATGCTCGTGAGGGAGAAATCCCTGTTAACGGTGACGTAATAAGGGAGATAAAACCCATCTAACAAAATCAAAGCAATGCTCTCCGTCACGAATAAAGCAAGTTCACTCTTGACGAAATTTTATTAATCTGGCCACTAAGATAAGGGGGATCCGGAAACCAGTTATAGTGCCTTGTTTTATGTTTGTACAGCCCCTGATGTGCGTCATGAAATTCAGTAATTCGTAGCAGTTAGCAGGGGGAAGGCCTCAGTCCCACTGAGTTGCGTGTTTTGTTTGTAACTATGCCGTTCCTGTTCTAAGATGACCAAACAAACTCTGTTTCCAATTAGATATAATTATTCGTCGTCATTTGAATACGATGGTCAGACAAGCAAATATCGTATGGAAACCAAGTTTTAAAACAAATGACAGGATGTTAACAGAAGAGTTGCAAGGTTGGGAATATTCAGTGACCGGAGTAATTTTCTCCATGATGGCCCCAGGCGAACATCCATACGTACTTCACCCGTGGGAATGGAACACATTTACTTCCGTGAAATTAACGCATGTAATTTTTCATCTATACTTTCCGATAATTGGGAAGATTGACTTCTTTTTATTCACGTTAAACATAAAGTTCGATGCTTTACCGATGCGTGACTTTTCAGATGTCATTTGTGGTGAAGCTACTCTGACAACGTGTCGTCGTTACGAGGTCCACCGTTTGTTTATGACCATTTGTTGCTCGTGGTAGCATCAGGACCCTCCGCACATTTTGAGAGCATCTGTTTGATTTCACTTGGTAACGTTTTATTTTACTCTGATTATCCTTAAGAAAAGGGTTCGCTGCGAGTACTGTATGTAGGTAGACTGGACTTAATGGACCCCTTTTACGATTTTATTGTGATGGCTGCAGAATGTCTTCAGAGGGTTACTTTATAGGTTCAAAGATAGAAGTGGACCGGACCAGATTTGGCGATCTGTCCCGGCAGCGGAAGATTCACCGTAGAACATCGGCCGACCGTTGTCTCTCTACCCGAGCTGTAATACCAGCTAGAGCTTCTCTTAAGCCCTTTATTTTCATCGTCCGATGTTTTTAACGCATTAAAATGTTTCTGCCTTATGATTTCTGATATACGTCATTGCAGTATTTCAGCAATGAAATGACAAATACTTAATTTCCTTTAATGAAAATTGCTTGGAAGAGAATTTAATAGCTAATTGATATTTTGTTTTGTAGATATAGTTCACTCGCCGCTTTGTAGACGTTTTCCAAATGCTGTAATATTGCCAGAACGTTAGTGAAAAGGTTAAGTGTCTATATCCCCGTCTTTTATTTTATCTCATAATAAAGTCGGAATGATTTTATTAATGACGTTTTTTAGATGTTGCTTTTCTCCGAAACAATGGCTTGGAAGTTTAATATCCGCTCTGTGTTTGTAGAGCGCAGTTTCCTGCTGTGAATGCTGGCAGTGTGATCTGCTGGTAATTATTTGAAATAAATTACCGTCCAGAAATGAAATCGCCGCGCGTACGTTCTCCTTATTGGGGGCTTTGTTTTACGTGCACAGAAGATATCAAACGAAACCTTTCCTGGCATAATTTATTTTGCAAATAAAAGTTAATATCGCATGTCTGCTCCGTTAGATTAAAAGCCCGTCTGACGACACCTGCTAGGAAAGAAAACAATGATAGTTATTGGAACAGGGACGTGGGGAAGCAACTTTCATCAATAGATAAATCTATGATACCTACCAAACCGACACACGCGGCGCGACGAATTGACGACAAACGGTTAATTACTGCAAACAAGGAGTGTGACTGGCGATCGAATTGCTCTGCTTTAATTTATTATCTGACATTCAACAAAAAGAAAATGAACGTGAGCAGCCTTGTCAGCGGATGATAGATATGCGGGGTTAAGGAGCGCGAGATTGTGATCTAATAAGACACTGTCGTACAACGTACCCCTGCCTTACGCCCTTTCTAGTACTTGACACGTCGCCTGATTAGTATTGGCTGTTGCTAGGTAACGTACGTTTGATTGATAGGCAGTTTTCAGTAGAATTCTAAACAGTATCGTATCGGTGACAGGGCTTTGATGGTCCAGTCGTCACTTTTCCCAAATTTAAGCTCGGAGGCTAGGCTAATGGCTGTTGCTCATAGCCGATTTTGTGATCGAAGCCGTTAGTGGTGATCTCTTCTCCAGCCGAATAAGCACAGCAAACGGCACCCTATTATTTGGCCATTGGAAACCTTTCAAGACCAGAAATGGGTTTCGCTGTCGCCTTTTTAAGCTCTGCAGGGGCGATTTTTTAGTTGGGAGATCTCAGACCGTGATTGTCGGAGTTATGGAGGTTCACTTCCCGACGGAAATCGGTTGGTGGCCATATCGAGTTAAGAAGACTCCTACTTTCGTTATCGGAAGTCCCGTCAGCTAAAATACTTGGTGACTGTTCTTATAAACTGTAATGGTTAAATTTCGTACTCTGGGAATGTTTTTCTGTTACCCTTCATTCGGGGCGGTGTCTGATGGGGGCTCTTCTCTGTTATGCATCTAGGACCCATGACGGGTTCCTGGCAGAGACGGCCAGTTGGGGGCACATATTATAAAAGATGGTTGTTTGTTTGTTTTTAATTACTCGGCTGCTACGTGCGATTTCAGGAGTGATTGACCAAAGAGGATAAAATAAGCGCAGAAGCTATTAATGAGACTTTTCTACCGGCCCAGTTGTATTCCCCCACGTTTGTTCTAGCGCACCTGTCGTTTGTCCGACACAGCACTGACAATACTGTATTCCACCTCACGCACCTCCATAAATAACCGTTCTGCGGTTGTCATTTAACTTACGGATGATCGGATAGCAGCTAAGAGAAACCTCTGTGCTGGTCCTTACCTTTCGAGTGACTATTCTTTCCTCATGATTTTCCGGACAAAAAATCCAACGGAACGGAAAATGAGGAGCAGGAGAGGTAAAAGGAGAGTTCACGCCGAACAAGACCGTCAGGGAGATACACCGAGCTTGAGAATATTTGTCATTTGAATCGCTCATAGAAACCTCGTTGTTGATTGCGTGCGTTTATTGCAAAGGTATAACAAAGCGCTGGGCTTGTAGCTACAAGCTTTTGAGCATGCTAATAGAATAATGGAAATACAGGATTGCTTGAGTTGGTCACAGAAAATCATTGTTTACTTACTAATTTACCAACGGCGCTGTCGACTATTAAAAAAAGACATTTTACCTTAATTAAAAGCGGCTTTCTTTGAAGGTAAATGTTGGAAAGGTTCGTTGCTTTATTAAAAACGCGTTTATTTGATTTATATTGCAACGACGAATTCGGCCGGAAAATGAAAGCAACAAAAGAGATTGGATTTGTGCAAAATGAACTTTGTATGGCTGGCGTCTGTCGGGCCGGTGTCAAAAGAAAACAGGCTGTTTACTCAGACATGACTTGGGGAATCTTCGTCACGACGTTTTCTTTGAGGAGACGAGACAGATATCTGCTGGGCGACAATACCAGGAGTGCCAGGCAGGTTGGGAAAGTAATTACCGCATAGACATCGTATGTACACAGGCAGGGGGGGGGGGTGGGGTGGAAACGGTTAAGATTAGAGCTGTTAAATGCCTAGAGAAAAGACGCTAAGCAACCATTATCTGAAATAACTCTGTAGCTACGTTTGTCCTGGCCTCGTGCGTATTGCCGTATTTTGCTTTTACGGATCAAAGTAAAGCGACACCTGCCCTAACAACGGAGCGCTCCCTTACCATGGCGGCTATAATTTTGCTCACGTCAGTTTCTGTTGGCTTACCTTTGTATTACTGAGAGAGAACGTGGCTGTTTCACGCTGGCTCGCTCTCGTCTCTCCCCCCCCCTCCCGGAGGTCACAGATGCGCGATCTTTCGATGTTGGCAGTTTTTTTTTAACCGCTTCTTTCCGGAAAGAAGAGTTTTCTAATGGGAAGTAAAAGGTTATACAAAATAAGCCACTTTTTGCTGAACGCCCCTCATCTCTCCACCGGAAGATATCCCTACTAAAGTAGATATCCTACAGATAAAAATCTACGCGATCTTCCAAGTCCCTGGTATAAATATCACGTGCCTGGATAAAACCACTTTCACTTTTCGCTTGCAGTAATTTCTTGTACTAATTTTAAATTATCTCCCATATCTCGCTGCAAGTCGTCGTCTATGTATCTGTATCGGTTTTATTACAGCTTTTGGAAATCTGTCCGCTCATTTCAGTCCTATTCGTTCACTAGACTTCTGAGAGAACGTTGTCGTCGACTTTGCTGGTCTTAAATGTAACTTTTGTCTTATTCTATTCCGATGTTAAATCGCTGGCCCTCTTATGTCTTCATTTTTCTGTACATCTAAACCGGTTAAATTAATACAATACGCTGTTGGGGCAGTGACAGGAATGTCAGACTTCTCGTTATCCTGCCGAATTAGCTCTCAGTACACTGCCACTTATTGCATCTCCCTTCTGCGCTTTTGATTTACTATTATAATTTTCCATGCTGTAGTAACCCCCCCCCCTGATATATACTCACTCCAAAGATGAAGATTTGGGTGGTGGCGAAGGTCTATTTTTGTATTTTTTAATGTTCTTTTATTTAAATGAGTACTTTTAGTTATGTTCACGACCTCTGTCTAGACGAACGAATTAGGCTTCTGTGGAAAACCGATTTGAGTTCAGTTCATATTGTTAACTTTTGACACTTATCAAGAATCCTCCTGTGGTTTCATTGGCTTAATATTTAGAAATCTTCACTTAACTACAAAAAAATGTGAACCGTTCTTAACATCTCTTGAACAATAAGAAGTCTGTGCGGTCAAGCGGCCAGTTCTGGTGTTAACATAAAACCTATCACCTCTACGAGCCAATGATCTCAGAGCCTTGTTGATCACGTGGGTTGGAGTTTTGACAGCTTTTCGTGTTCTTTTATGCAAATTGCTGGTCGCTGTGGAACCCGGCGATGGGTGCTGACTTCAGTGTAGCATCTCCGGTTTTCAGCTCCTAGCCGGTAGCTTTAATATCGATGCACGGCACGGCCGCGAGATAAGGCAGACCGAACGGATGTGCATGGCTGCAATCAGGCTCAACGTGGAGATGATTGCATTTCGAAATAACCTAAGATGGCTGCTGATATCCTTGGCAGACCGGCTTAACTGAACGGCACAAATTTTTGATTAGTCAGATACCGCCCTTTATTGACTTGTGAAGATGGTGTGTGTGTGTGTCGGCTCATCTTATTGCGGGTCCAAAACTTGAAACATAAGTGGCGTGGAGTTTCGATTGTAACTGCAAGAGAATTTAAGAACAATCCATTGCGTGTTTTCTGCGTTTTTCATTTAATTAGGACTTTTCTCTTGGGTGTTTTTCACTGGCATTTTAATCAGAAATACTAAAATATTCAGTTTGTAATATAAGACGGTGGATCATTTCGTGCATAATTATTACGGCAGAAACTGCTTGTTTTGGACGTTAGGGCGGGGCTTGAAACGAACTCATGTGGCGTAAAACAAGAAAGGCCGTAGACTAATCCGAAAAACTACAGAGAACTGAGGAAATAAGTAATGTCGTAATTGCGATAAAGGGAACACGGTTAGGATTAGTTATTCTGCTACGAAATATTTTCTCTGGGAAATTCTTAAGCTCATGAACTGCCAATTTTCTATTTTAAGATGTCTTCACGATGGTTCGATTGGTTTCACAGCGAGCTCCTTGTAGGTTGGTTTGACATTCATTACGACGGACAAACGAATGTGGCCTAGCTTTGGAACTAAACGTCGTCATTTTATGAATGAAGATATTTAGTCGCCAGATACCAGGAGAGATCGTTAAGGAAATATCTTTGTTCTTTGGCTGTATTTTGCACTGAGGTGAAGGCGTCTCTGAAGGACACAAATTAAACATTTCTCAAGTTTATTCCCTTAAAAAAATATTTGTTACGCTACATGTTCTGTTTGCTGTGTTGAATAATATTCGTGTAATTTGTGTTCGCAGGTTTAGAAATGTAAAGCGGTACTTGTTTTGGTAGGCGCTAGCAGGCCGGCCAGTAGGTATTTGCTCTCCTATTATCGGCAAATGGCGCCTTGCCGAGACGTCCGGTGTCTCATCGTTGTCGCCGCAGCCCATAACGGGCCACCCGACTTATCAGTCAATAGTGGTACCTAACTTAAATCACCTTCTTTTGCTGCTGTCGTGTCGAATCTTAGTTCAGGTCATATTTTAAAACGGAAAACGTGTTATGTAAACTATTCGTGTAATAATAATGTTCCTTAAATATCTGTCTGCCTTGTCACTGCGACATTCGCGGCCAGCTTCCGGAGGTGGCGGGGTGAGGTTGGCTGTCAGTTTCTCGCCAGCCCAAGAACAATCTGCCATGGAGTTGTCGGTCGCCTCTCCGCCGCGCTCCTCTTATCAATAGACGGTTTTTTAAAATATTTATTTCGCTTATTTCGCCTCATTGGTGACAGAGTGGTAAAGAATTGATCGGAGATTCTTTTAAGGTATACTTGATAGTTTTCACCGGCTAATTGGAGAGGCGATGACACTGTTTGATTCCTAGAACAAGAGCTGTAACTCGCGAACTGGGTGTCCTTTGTTGAATGTCTGCCGCGGTGTCTCACCCAGCTTTACTCTGATAAACTATCATTCACTGCACATCATCAAACAGACTGGTATAACTTTGTTACTTGGTTTGCATCGATCTAACAGAGCGTGAAATATCAAGTTTCCCTTAACGGAATACAGTTGAAAGCTCGGCATTGACTGGATTTCGTCATAGAAAAATTGGTTGGAAACGGATTTTGATGTCTTCCGATTGGTTTCGGCAAAAAGAGGACCCGACATTTCGTTTAGCCTAAAACAATTTCCGATACTGTTGTGAGATTATTTTTTTTTAAATCGAAAATCTACGGAATTTCCCACCTTAATTATTCCACGTCAAAAGAGAAGGCTTATCTTTCGTATAACACTTTTTTCTATTTGGTTTTTTCAGTTCAAATTGTCGGCTTTTAAGATCTAACAAAGTGTATCGCGAGTTTGTAGTTTAATATTTATTATTTTGTAAAAGTGGATTGATCTTGAAACGAGTTTGACGTAGATTCTAAACTAGAAGGATAGGAAATGTATGGTAATTCAGTGAGAGAGGTTAACGTTGAAGCTCTTGAACTTACGATGTCGGACACCTGATGCCTTCTGACACTGCTGCTTTTTCTTTTTCTTTTTGACCAGGTTTGCTGAGACCAAAGGGAGAGCACCACGAGCTGTTATCGACACGGGGAGTGGATTTACTGAACTGGAACCGGCAGACTTCTGGAAGTTAGTCGTGTTCTGGTTCTACGTCTTTTTCCTTCAGTGCGTCATGGGGGCCACAGAATTAAATATAAATTAAAGAAGAAAAGCAACAGCGATGGTGGTTCGATGGAGTTATGAACAGTTCTCCTTCAAAGAACATTTGGCTGTGAAAAACGGACACCCTTCTAACGGTTTCTTTTTAACCGCCTTCGGCACAAATATAAGAATTAATAATTAAGAAATATTTACTGTCTGAAAGTCGTTGAGAGAGGCGAAAACTTCCCCACGGCAATGACACGAAATGTCTGGTAGCCGACCGGTCGTATAGCTGCGGGTCTTAGAACAAACTGGTTGTATTCAGACAAGAGACACGAACAATTTCCTGGCTCAGTTTTGTTGTTACGTAGAAATGAAATACACTTAGTTTTTTTGTTGTTTTTTTCTTTTCATTTTTTTTTTTTATGTTCGGCAGTTAATGTGCATGTCGGAGTTTCTAATAAAACATTTTTATTTCCATCCGCCGTGTTACGCAGGTTTTAAAGAGTTTGTTGGAATATCTAGAGGAGAGGAACCAATACGGGAGGACCGGTGGGCTGGGATGTTTTCGAAACCCAGCCGGAGGTGGGTGCCCGAGTACTGCTTCAGTTACTCTTGTGATTCCTTTCTCATCGGCTCCCGCTCTCGCACTGTAACCTCGGCGGGGTTTGCTTGGAGTAAGCGGGCCCACACCGATGGTCTCTTTTCGGGGCACACTCTTTTCTTGATGACCATCATCCAAGATACAGTCTTTCCGTTTGACGAGGAAGGTAATAACGGGCAACTTCATCGCGCAGCTCGCCTGTAAGTGTTACACGTGAGTGGTTCCTTCCCGTTATCAGGGCGCTGTGTTTGCACGGGGAAAGGCGACGGCAGATCGGTTCCCTCTGGCCAGCTGCTCAGTTGTGGGGACGGAACTAGGAGTTGTTGCCCGATCGTTGTAGACCATCTAGTAATCTCTGCTTCCTTTCTCCGCTGATAGGTTATTCTGAACAAAAGCCGTGTCGTGTTTCCGCCGCACAATTCTGCTTCGCACTCGAGACAGCAGATTTGAAGACGGCAATAAATTAAACGAAAATTTACCCAGTTTTCTCTGACATTTACGTTGAGTCTACAGACCATGAAGGTTGATCTACGCTGCAGACTGGTACAGTAGAAGTGTAATTAATGTGCATAAGAGAGTCGTGTTCTGTTCCATGGTACAAAGCTGAAAAAAATCACTTTTTCATCTGTTTAGAAGAGAAACACGAAACAGTTTCGATGCAGGGTCAGAACTTCCTAAGTCGGTTAAAAGCCGGATTCTGATAGGCTGCTCTAAGATGGAGGTTAAGTTACTACAAATAACCCGCAGGTTTTCGATCGCTGTTAAGTGCACTACCTCAAACTGTAGGAGATCTTTGAGAAACTAATCCACCACTTGTTTCATCTTTTAATGCGGGTCACATCCCTGCTAGTACTGATCAGCGAGAATATTCTTCTGCATGAAAAGGGCCTTTCGCGTGACTGGAGACCCCTGCAGCACTACGAGACTTGGGCAAGCTGAGTCAGTCTAGCAGATGTGGGGGAAGGCAAAGGCATTACAGCGTTCGAGACACGCATCATAGAGGGCGCAGCAGTGGCCAAGACAGTTTCGTTGGTTGATAGATTGCATCAAGGCATCGATCATTCGAGTTTATCATCGATGAAGGAAGGGAAGAAAATATCAAACAATAGGCCAACTGACAAACATCCATTGCAGAGCAATTCACATTCATCGTCAGCCACACCTTGCGAATAATGAACTAGGACAGTTGGAGTCCATTGTGTAAGTTACTGATCTTAATTGCCAACATGAAAAGGCTTCTCGTGTGGTGTAAAGAGCACAGACACTGGACTGGAAAAGTGATGTGGTTTGACAAGTCAGCATGGATGAGAGAGGACAGATTTAGAGAAAGCCAGAAGAATCACCTGACCCCTCGCATCCCAACTTTCCAGGCCTCTAGTGGTGGAATCATGGTTTGGCACATGTTTTGCTGGCATACCATGAACCCTTCTAGAAGGAAAAATGAATGCCAAAGCTTACTACAGCATCATTTTCGATCTAGCGATGCTTGCTGTGTACTCTGATCGAAACGGCTACTTCCTAAACGACGCTGCTACACCTACCATACTCACATCGTGCGTTCATGGTATGAGAAATGTGACGGAGATTTTATGCCTCTCTAATGGTCATCGCAACCCCCACCCCGCTATCAGTCCAATTGAGCTTCCGTTGAATGGATCTGAAAGAGGCATTCGCTGTCACGATCCTTTGCCTACCTCGCTCCATACATTAGGTACAATATTAATGACTGAAAGCGAAACTATGTCTCCAGACACCTTTCACACCTTGTGGATTCTCTGCCACGTCGTGTCATGGCTGCTATTCCGGAAAAAGATGGCCCTTCCTTTAAAAGATACAGGTCCTAATAGATTGGTCAGTGTGTGTTTGTAAATATAAGCAAGCCGTACATTCCGAGTTTAAAACACACTTTTCTGTCAGCTGATTTACTCTTCATTTGTCCGGCTACAAGTCAGATGGTTTAAATTAAATTGTGGCCTGATTGATTATTTGTTTGTAAACATTTCTCCGGTCGGCTTTTTACTAGATCGACCACTATTATTGACCCTGTTTGCCAGTCAACACACATCTCGAACAACTGCAAACATTTAAAAGTATCATTAATTGCTGACATCCTGTCTTCAAACATCCCAACGATGATAATTTTTAAAATGTAAACTTGAATTTTCATATCCAAATTTTTCTCTTCTTCTGTCAGGGACAGACAGGTTAGTGGTTCTCCAGAAATTCCACGCTGCTTCGCTTTAATTTTGTAGATAACTGAGCAATATTTCTATTTCTTGTGTCTTAGAACTCATTCTAATGGCTTCTCTGTCTCGGGGAACTCTTCTAAATCTTGATTTGGTTTGTAAACTTGGAGCAGATTTATTTTAAATAGCTGTACTGCTGTCTTTAAACAAAAGGTAAATTGTGCATGCACCAGAATTCCAGGTAGCTAATATTACTCGCTGCAATTTTAATTAGGCAAAGAGTTGTTTAACTGAAGTGCCATCTATTGTTATTTCGCTTTCAATTAACCATCATGCGGAACGGTTCGCTGCGAGATTCCTTGGACGAGGTGGACAGAAGAACCGACGGGGAGTCGCAGCCGTCTTTCTGTATTCAGCTGTGATACTTCGTAGATGAGTTGTTTCGTTAACCCTGACGATGAGGGGCACGGCAAGACAACGTGTGAGCGCAATAGGAGTCGAAGAATAACAGGTTTAGAACGAATTTGTCACCATCCGCCATTTCAAACTAGTTTCTAGTCAAAATGGCGACTTGTTCTCCGAAATCAGGAGAGTAGTTCAGTTCGCGAGTCAGGTGAACGCGCCTTCAATGATGCGTGCTCATGCGAGACGTTCCGCTGGGATCAGAAACTTCCCAGCCAATTTTGGAAGAACAAACGGATCTTCTACCCGTCGATGTACAAACAGCCATCAATTTCTGCAATGCCCGGATGGTTTCTATTCACCAATTTCCGAATTATAAGAGCAAACCCACTGACTATTTTAAATACACATCCCGAGATAACGGAGATTGGCAGTTACCATTCTTAATGTATCTTTTGAGCTATGACCCGGTCTCAGAAGACCAGGATAATTTTTTTGCAATGTCACATGGTAGACAGTGTAGAGTTTTTTTTAATTGTACCTATAGGACGACTTGGATCGTTGCACAGTTTCTGCTTGTACATTCTGAACTTCCTCTGTGGAGATATCGTGATGATTTGCTTTTTTTTTTTGTTGCACTATTTTCTGCAAATAATCCTGACCTTCAGCTAATAGCGATAATATTAAATATACATAGAACATTCGGCGAAGAGCCCATCAATTATCCTTAATGGAATTGCTTGTAAATGCCATTAGAGATGGAAAATAACCCATCTGTTTCATCAACCATCCACAGAACTGATGGGAAAAATCTATAATATTAATGTAAAAGCACGTGCGGGCGATGTACGTATACCTAGATTAAAGCTCTGTGAACTGGCAATGAAATGGATACAAAGTATAAATTAAAGGAATAAAGAAGAATGAGAGAGTTTGTGTGGCGTTACGAGGATCCTTCAGCTCGTGTCTGTTTCAGTTAAATGAGACGACGAGACTGTTATCTCTTGTTCTACCCACTTTTAAAATGAAACTATAAAAAGGTTATTTATTTACTTTCTATAGACAAATCAACCTAATTTTTTATTCTCCTTTTTAAGGAAATTAACTTTTCGAGCTTGTAGTCAGAAAAGTGGCTTGAATTACAACAATGAATTCCCCCGCTTGTCTTGTTTCTATTGTAGACTCGGGGCTGACCGACTTAACAATGCAGGGACCGGCCTGGTAGACCCACCGGAAACCATCAGTTTGCATAGATGTAGATTCTGCTAACCTACAAATTTGCTACTGTATATCTGCAGATTTTATGTAGGAATGCAGTAAATGAAGATGCTCTGTGAGATGACTTCGGAATTTATGAGTACATTTAGATTTCACTTTTATATTTCTTATTTTTTAAAATAAATTTGATGATTTTTTTCGCTACTGGAAGATACATCTATGGACATCAAGAAATTGGTGAAAGGGTCGAGTGCCATCAGAGGTTACAATGAACGCTCCCTTGTGATTACTTACAACGTAACGAGAAGAGTTTTTAATAACTGGAAGAAAAAAAACACAACTATCAGATGACGAGTTTGACACGAGTCAGGCAGGCTGTAGAGATGAGCTGGTGCTTGTTTAAGCAGAACTGGAAATTTTCAAAGCAACAGACGATTATCATGAGATAAATCGAGATTGTGCTTCGCCTTTTGTTTTTGTTGTTTTTTCACTTGCTCCGTCTGTCAGGTGCACCGGTGTCCGACTCGAACCACTTCTGCCAGAATAGACCTCCCTGACGCAGCTTGTAAAGTAGGGGTACCTGAAACACCGGGACCAGTCTGTCGATGTTGATTAATCCAGTTAGATACTGACGGTGGTAAAATTAACGAAGACATGATCCTACCTGCTAATTCCATTCAATTGCTCATTAATTTATTTTTTACTAACTTTTGGATAAAAGAGTATAAAAAAACAAGAATGGTTCCGTTGGTGTTGCTAGGCTTGGAAGAAAATTAGCTGAGTTCTTTTCTCGTATTGACTGAAATTTAAATTAAATAAACATAGAAAACTAATTTAAAAAAAAAAACTTTAAAAGCTTTATTTACATAAGTCAACAAGGATTTTTAGGTTTTTCTGAACATACTCTTACTAGTTTACCATCTCATAACGGCCATTCACTCAATCTCTCTCACCTGTCTCTCATTAAGCCCGAATTTAACTCCGCAAACGACTAATTGTAAACCAGCTTCCGTTTTTCTGAGGCTAAATCTTTCTCCAGAAACACCCCGTGTACCGTCGGAGAATTATAGAGTTTTCATTAGTGCATTCTACTCTTGGACTCGTCAGGGCAACTTATTTCCTATTTTGATTCTGTGGAAAGCTGTTAAAATTAATAGAAATATTTTTTAAAGAATTTTATATAATTATAAAACATTTGATTCTAATCACCACTTCCTTTATGTTGTCTTTTCCTCTTATGATCAGTGGGGTTAGTTTCGGCGAATATGCTGACATCAGAACTTTACAAACTCTGCTCCTTAAACAGTTACAGAGAGGTGTTACACGTGGTTCCACTAAAAATAGAAGAAAACAGAGTTACTTTTTCAAAGACCCATCCAAACATACCTACCTTAAATGCTTTCAGCATCACTTATCATGGCTGCACGCGCCTAAATATCTACTCAGTGACGTCAGACTGGGTGTGGTTCATTGTCTTCAGCTTTCTGGCCTTTTTATAGCTCTGTAAATATGACTGACAGCATAGTTTCTTGTCTGATCACCCTGACAGCTAACTTCATCTTTCATTCTTGCTACTGATCTAACATTACAAAGGCACATTACCAAGTATGTACCTTTGTAGACGTCGCAAAATTTGGTGCAGGGACTCGCCACTAACAAAGAAGCGCAGTGCTTCTTTACTACGGTTTCCGCTCATCTCACACTAACCAAACTCTATTTCATTTCCATAACAAAGGATTTCTACTGATATTTTCCCCCTAGTAGATAAAGACCCTGCCAGCAGAATTTGGTGAGCGAAGATTACATTTAAAATATCTGATCTACGAGGCACGCCTAACTATGTACTTCAAATAAGTTATCAAGGCGCATAAAGAAGTCATTAAATTATAATTTTTTATTGTTAATGTCATAAAATTTTTCATCTTAATCAGACGCATTTGCAAAATATCTCCTGCAAGAGGCAAAAAATCTATAAAAGAACTAACTTGTTGTGAGAATTAATAAAAACTTGTTTAGAAAATGTGGAGAATGGCGAAAGCTGATAAGAATGCTGCGATGGTCAGGGGCTGGGCGCTGATTTTTGGTGAGAAACATCTTTCATATATTCTGATTGTAAAAACGTACGAGTGGAGGACACTGATAACAGAGGAAAATAAGAAAAGAGGGAAAAATGTCTACTTATTTTACTGGTTTATCAACGGCAGATATACCAGACTAGAACACTTGACAAAATTAAATGAAACTGGAAATCAAATAAATATCGATTAGCTTAAAAAATCGAAGTCAGTTAAAGGCTGACAGTTAAGTTATCAGTACTCGCCAGAACCGCCGCCATTTTGGCCCGGTGTTAGCTGGAAAAAGGATTTATGAAAACATGTCTGTGATTAATAATTTCTTTTAGAAATCGTGGGCCGAGAGCAGCAGCTGTTTTACGGAAAGGCTAAATGGCCGTTTTCAGTAAGAAAAAGGGGTGTCAGTGAGAACACCAAAGAGTCAGGCAGGTAGCCAGAGATGCCCACATAGATCTCTACTGGCATACAACAGATTCTCGGTGTCATTACATGGGCGGCCATTTTAGTCCTCGCGCGCAGTGACAGAGAAGATAATGGGTGAACCCGAAGTATGGTGTGTTTTTAATTTTAAATTACAATTTATTGAGAAATTTTATGTATAAAAATGTTTTGAGGACCTAAAGGCAGTTAGATTAATATTAAGAAAATGTTTTTAAAAATTACAATTATTTCCTTTGAATTACAAAGTCAAAGCTACAGGGTCAGGGTTACCTGCTATTTACTGTTCAGTTTAAATCAACTGCATCCTCAACGAGGAAAACGACTTCCACTTTCCTCTCGTTGTGTCGTCTCTGGTTTGAACCTTCTCTTTAAAACGCAGACCTCTTTGGATATTCTTCTGTTCGATGTTTTCTTCTTTACACCGAGAACAGCAATTTTTTATTTATTTAAATATCATTAATAATAATAATAAATAATAATATAATAATAATAATAATAACGGACATACTTGTCTTGTGTTGCACTATCTAACGACTCTCATGCAGCTATTTATTCCTCTCTGACTGTAATATTCTGTAGTGATGCACTCAGCTTTACCTGTCGTATACGGCGATATCGAGGGAATACCGCCACTCCAACATTAGTTACTTTACCTGTCGTATACGGCGATATCGAGGGGAATATCGCCACTCCAACATTAGTTACTTTACCTGTCGTATACGGCGATATCGAGGGGAATATCGCCACTCCAACATTAGTTACTTTACCTGTCGTATACGGCGATATCGAGGGGAATATCTCCACTCCAACATTAGTTACTTTACCTGTCGTATACGGCGATATCGAGGGGAATATCGCCACTCCAAACATTAGTTACTTTACCTGTCGTATACGGCGATATCGAGGGGAATATCGCCACTCCAACATTAGTTACTTTACCTGTCGTATACGGCGATATCGAGGGGAATATCGCCACTCCAACATTAGTTACTTTACCTGTCGTATACGGCGATATCGAGGGGAATATCTCCAGTCCAACATTAGTTCTTTTTTCACGACATGAAAGTTTGTGTGTTTGTTTATCTGCCTTTAAGCCTGTCTCTCGGCGGACACCTCTAGATGAAATTATGGTGTAAATCAAGCCCGACCTCGTAATGGCGGTTCAGGCACAAACAGGGTTTACCGTTATCACTTACGGGTCTCTGTCTGGCCTGGTTTAGGGGCGCCGGGGCTACAGCGCACATCTTCCTCTGCCATAACAGCCATCTGTCTTTTTTCAGTGTGGCCATGATGTTTCTAGAATCAATTCTGGCTTCTCAATCTTATTTTTCATCAATGTAAACAAAAATTTGTGCTTTGTTAACCAGAATTGTTATAAAGCTATAAAGTATTAAGAAAATTCAATTTGGGAATTTTAAATATCCATAAATCGTCCAGTCATTGCAGCCACCAGGCTTCCAATGGCCATAAAACCTCTGCTGTTTGTCTGATGGCTTGATGATAGCAGCCAACTGTTTGACTTGATTCCTAGCAAGTCTGTCGGGCCAGAGATTTAGTGTCGCCGATTTCTCTCCCAGCGTTAATCTCCCTGATTACAGAGCCATGCGGAGAGAGTCCTACAAATGAATCATCAGATCAAACCGCAGCGTTTCTTGAGTGAACCCTTCGCTGCTATGCGTGGAAAAACACGTGACATCACGGCCGATCAGGTCTGGTCTGTTCAATAGTTCGGGAATACCCGCCTTGTCCTACATTTTGTTTCCTTCTCATATTAGCAGCTCCAGTTCATGATGTTGTAGGCACGCTTCTAGGGGCTGAGACGTGGCGTGAAAGGGACCAGCCATCGTTAGAAAGAGTTTGCTGCTTACCTGCTTCCCGCGTACGGAGAGTCCAGAACAGGCAGCCTCTCCTCTCAGCTCCATCTGTTTGGAGCGCGGACTTTGGAGTAACTGTACAATAATATTTTATCTTTCATTTTCAGCAACATCCTACAATAAAGTAACGATTACGGCGAGAACGATGTAATTTCTCTAGAAAATAATTAACCATAGTTACCTGAAACTACTTCGCGTTATTCAAAGTCTTATGCTCTTGAAGGTGACAGGAATTTTTTTTTTTTTTTTTACGAACAGCCATGTGACAGTCACGTGTGCCTGCGAGCGCGCGCGCCTGTCTGTCTCTCTCTGTGTGTGAGTGAGTGAGTGAGTCGGTCTCGGTCCTGCTAATCTACGAGGCCGCATAAACTACTACCCGACAAACTTCTATCTACAGATCTGCTGGGCGACGCAGCTCGGCGTCTAACCAGCTACTCCAAGGTATAAAAAAACAAACAAACAAAAAGCAAAATAAAAAAAGTTGCCTGCTTGTCCATTAAACGCGTCTGTAGACAATGGAACGTGTGCGACTGGGTAGCTAATTAATTAAGGTACTCCGCTTGGATTATCTCCCGTCAATGTGATACCGGGACGATCAATGGCGCATGCACGTGCGTTCTAATTAGCACAGGATGCGCATGCACAGATGTTTTTATGTTGCATTTCCGATTTGTCTTTACTCGCTCTTGGACATATTTACGGCCATACTGCACCATACAATCACGGCAATTAATTATATCATCCCGATATTTCTAAAATGACTACAATTTTAGTAAAAACATTAATTTAAAAAAAAATTTTTTTTAACTCTCGTTGTAATTGGCAATCGATAAGTCAGTTAGTTTACTAATTAGCTACGCTAATTAATTACACTCCGTATGCTCTGATGAACACAAAGAAAGCTGTGTCCGACAAGATACGGACTTATACTTATGTCTTAGAAGGAATACAAGCTGTTATTTATAAACTACTTACTGACAACAGCAAATGTGAAAAAAAGAAGTTTGAATTGTGGGGGAAAATCAGAAAATTTAAGAATTGCAAAAGTCAGTATGAAGCAGAGACGAGAATGACATAGGTTGGAGGAGACTGGACCGTCTGGCTCTTTCGGAGAGGTAGATGGCGGCCTGGCTTACAGACAGACGACAGTTACTGCGGTCGGTCCCTCACAGACACTCGGATGGTCAGACCGCGAAAAAGATACTCATCAGTATTAAAAACTGGTTCGCACAGCCGCTATCTTGGTGCTGCACTGGTTATTTGATGTCGAATGTTTCTTTCTTCTTATTTTAATGACATACATTTAAAAAGATGTCTTTCTTTATTCCTATTAGATCTGTCGTTAACGGCTTCACAATGAACGATAAATTACTTGATTTCAGCCCATAGCCGACTGTAGCCTGTGTATAGTCCACTTTTTGAATTAAAAACAATATGAAGCTACCATTTGTTTTCGTTCATCGCTGTTAATAAGAGAATTCCCCCGCCATTCGGATGAACCTATGGCAAGAGCACGAAAATACGGACGAAATACCGCAAGGTCAAAGTTACCTAAAATGCATTAAGGTTTTGACTGAATTGACTGTTTGAATGAACATATCTTCAATGCTTTGGAGTAGTTTACACTATTATTATTAATACTGGAAGCGTATATGCTCCAAATGGCGATAGCTTCCCCCCCATTCTTCCTTTAAAGATTTCTTTCCCCGACGAGCAGGGAGGTCATTGACAATAGCACATCTCATGCAATATTTGCCTACACTGGAGTATTAAAGTACAGATCACGATTTTCCCGAGATCACTATCCTTAGTATATACCACGAGCCATTTTACCAAAATCATGTCCAATTTTTTCTTCACAGACATTTAATTGGAATGCGTCTAGCATATGACTGCGGTTTCCCATTATCACAGTTTGATTTCTAATTTAATGTGTCTTTGAGTGGTTTTTCTTCCATGGTTGGATACCTGCTGTCCGCCGGGACTCCGTGTGTTTTCTCATGTGTCCCCCGAGGAAAACTCTTTAGAAACAGGAGCCCCCATCAATACAATAACCACTTGGGTTTTCTGGTAGTTCGTCCAGCACGAGAGTTTTGGATATGGAACTTTAAGAGCAGAAAACTTACCTGTTCGATATAGATAAAGTAAATTAGCCGGAAATTAGCATAAATAATAACGTGACTGAAATATTACCAAATGGGAACATACCAGAAACACGGCAGGTGGTGATCGCAGAGTACCAGCCATCTTTTAATACAACATACAAGCCATAGTTATTCCCTAACAGTTACAAGTCCTAGAGGGAATTCAGATAAAAATTATCGTTGATTTCAAAGCTACTTACTTTACATTATAGCAGAGGATAAACTTGGATGCAGAATCATGAAGTTAATGTAACTATCGCTTTAGAGATTACGACTTGCCGACAATGAGTTATAGCGCAGTAACCTTTGTGGCATAAGTTTGGCCGTCAAGGCAGCTGCACGATATGTTTGAGTGACTCGCCATACCGGGATGAATAAACTTGACAAGAGAACCGATATTAATGTTATATATCTGCTTGGCTCGGCGTCGGAAAAAAAAAGAAAACCTTATTAGGGACTAAAAATCCAAATATCGCTTAGCTACAGTTAAATGGATGACGGCAGGATGTTGCAAAGAAAATAATTTGTTACTCTACAAAGGCAGTCAGATGTTGTCGTTAGTTTTACGAGCGAAATTAGCGTAAAGTCAGCATTTTAAACTTTTCTCTTTTCTTTCTAAGACACATTCACTAATAAGCCCTTTATAGATTTAGTATAATCTGATATTCCACTTCATTTATATTATTAATATATATATATTTTTTTACTTTTAAACAATGACACCTCTAAAGCAAACAACGAGTAGTAATTGATGATCAACAGACTGAGCGGAGGCAGGACAACTTTTCCTAAATTACATTAATCGCTGGATTTTATTTTGAGGAAGTATTAAAAAATTTATTGTTTGTAAATATAATCTGAGATTAAGAAAATAAAACAAAGACATTATGAAAATAACTTCCAAATCAATTGACTTTTTCATACCTTTGAGAAGAAAAGGACGATGGAGCAACCTTAACATCATCTATGTTACAAGTCACATGGTGCCTGACTAGTTTTACGTCAGGGATATCAGGCTCGGAGGAGACCGGACCTTTTAGATAGCTTAACAGACTTTCGGATGTGGCGACGGTGCGAAATAAACCTCAGCAAAGATATTCTTCTTCGAAATCCGTACAATTAACCATATGAAAAAGAATGCATAAAAATGGTTGACTGGTTCAGTTTAAAAAGAAACAATGATATCGCTGCAAGACTGTCTTACAGGCATCCATTTCACGCTGTAAGGCACGTGTTTATGGTTGCTTTTCGCTCTTCCATCTTCTCTTTTGCAAGGTTTCGGAGGGTCTCGTGAAGCCACTTTCTCCACTAATGTCCATCCAACCTCGAAACAACCGACCTGGTTACTGGTGTGTCGCCGTGAGATGACGGCTGGAGGAGAGGTGTGTTCTGTACTAAGACAGGGCATGTAAGATAGGGTTTTAAGGTTAATATAAACAGTACCGCTTCCACCCAGCATAACGACTGCTTGTGATGTGCAGACTGTTATCTGCACCTGCACACCGAACAGGGTCAGAGGTTAGCTAAAGCGTGTCGAAGGGAAAGGCAAAGACTGATCTTCTAAGACACTAAAGGTCGCGACTTCAAAAAAAGAATTCTTGTTTATATTTTGTGACAGAGCGAATGGTGGTGGTTGTGTTACAAGACAATAAACACCTTGTCTCTCACTGTACTGTACGGGATCACTGCGTCTGGCTATCAGAGCTCATCCATATCCCTGTACTGAACATTAAATAAGGTGACTTCACAGGCAAGGATTACGAAGCAACCTTCACCAAGCACGCAGTTGGTCCTTTGCTAAACTTCACCGTAAAATCTTATCGTTTTCAGAAGCATTAACATAGATGTTTGTCAAGGTTTCCATGTGACTCATGCCCAATTTGGGTGGGCACAGACGTTCAATTAAATGCTGTAAGAAGACCCGACCACGTGACTCGCTAGCTCTTAATGCCACTATGACTTGCTGTTACCTGCTGTAAACAGACCGATACAGGTGACTAGCTGGCTCTTACTGCTGTTTTCTCCTTAAAGGATGAGCCTATTGTCAGAACCTCACTGTAATTAGGGTTACGTTTGCAGGCACATTCACCTTCAAATGCCGCTTAAAATAGGTAAATCTGTAGTGTAGCGTATTTATTCATAGTTTCCTTTCCATCTCTTATAAAATATTTTGCAAAATATTTTATGTAATTTATTTTGTTAATTATGTACAATTACATTTTAATAACGAGCCAATGCGTTTTCTTTATTCAGGAATTTTTTTTTGTTTGAAAGCCATTGATTAATAACGAAAACCTAAGAAAAGTTTTATTATTCATTATTTGTCGGGAATTTACAAAAACAAAAAAAAACTTATTCACCTGATAATGTAGAGTGTAAATAATAATAATAATAATAATAAATAATAATAATAATAATAATAATAATGTCAAAAAGAAATCAGTCTGTAGTAGTTTATATAGTTTGCAGTACTACAGTGAGCTCTTTGCTAATATGGTTTTTTCTACATCAAATTATCATCTATTTTACTGTTTCCAAGACTTTCTTTATTACCCTTATTTTATTACCAAGCTTAAGTGGTTCGTATAGAATGACTGGCTTCTTTACACTCGAATGGATCACAGATTAAATAATTTTTCAGTTCGGGTGGATAATGTTGATCCACTGGATATTCCACATCAAAGTCGTTCGGTGATCAAGGTTTCTCTAGACCGATCGGATCACGTCGACTTACTGGTTCATTCATTCCTGTGTGGATCACACCGACCTGCTGGCTACTACTCACCTGAGTGGGCTTATTTTACTGATTTCCTATCCAGGACGGACCACGCCAAAGTACTGGCTACTCCACAAGTGAGAGGGATTTTGTCCTTTAGCCCGGGTGGATCTCGCCGACCTACTGGCTAGTGCTCACGTGTTGAGTTACTGGAGAACACAGTCTCCGCTTGTTAATAAATAAATCCGTATTGATGGTCTAACGTCTGTTAAGAATTCACACTGATTGCCGCCTAGTGACTTAATGGTGAGCGAGTTATCGGCCTTGATTCGTAATGAATATACCAAACACTGACTGTCATTTAAATTGGACGTCAAGCAAATTCGTTACGAGCTACCATAACAGCAAACATGGCTGAAACTGTGTTATCAGAAGTTATCAAACAGTGTTTCAAGTCTCTGCATTGATCAGTAATCAGTTGAAAGCCAGAGAATCATAGTCTTCTTCCTCTCAATCAAGGCGGCGATTGATCTGAGTTCGAGGCTTGTGTAATTTCCCACGGTGATCGTATTTTATTACCGAGATATTATAAACAGTTTTCGTCAGTGTCTTGATGCTGAACATCCCGCATCTCCCACCGCCCGCTCGTCCTTTTAGTTACAATATATTGAACACTGTAGACAGTAATTAACGGTGCTCTCCATTCTTATCAAAAAGGCATAAAGCCGAGTCGTGTTCAGCAGCAATCTGGGGAGCTGGCAGCACGTGCGAGTTTGGCGAGAGAGATGCCTGAGCGAGAATGAACATAAAGATGGAGTTCGTATCGATTCACTGGCATGTCAGAGGTAACAGTGAGAGAAACGTAAGGATTACGGGGCAGTCTGCTCGATAAGGGGCGACAACCCGTGAAGCGAGAACGGGCGGACAAACAGACAACCAGCAACAAACAGATTGGAAAGATATGGCGCCGTAGAGAAATCTTACACGTCTTACGGTATAAGTATTGATATTATTTCTTTCTTCGCATAAAGTTATGACGACATAGAGGATTGAGCTTTCATTTTTTTTTTCGAATTTCGTACTGTGACGCAATTCTACCGTTTTAGTGAAGTGCCAGGTGCTTTTGTGTTTAACATAGGATGATACATTGTAGGAGGATAACGTAGTTTAATAAAAACGTCTGAAGCTTTCAAGTTGATGCACTTTATAGTGAGGTGAAAAAATAATACAACTGGCGACGAGGATCAAGAAGTTTATTGGACAGTAAGTAATATAATTATGGCAAATAGAATGGCAGCAGTTGCTGATGAAATTGCAGAGTTTTATGCTCGTGGTGATCCTAAAGATGTTTGTCCAAGATGGAAAAAGAGGAATAAACGATAAACTTATGCTAGCGGAAAAACGGTTACGAATACACTCAGAAAGTGAGCTAAATGTTTTATTTTCGTAGTGCAGAAGTTCCAGACTAACAAGACTGAAAATCAGTACAACGAGGGAAGGAGGCGTGTGGAGGTGCAGGACCTGACATACACTCCGGGTGATTACTGCGCCCTTCAGCTGCACGTTACATACGAAAGAAATATTTTCCGTAAGATAACACATCTGGAGGGGGAATCAATAGACCAGTAGGTCACCGAACTGCGGGAAAGAGCAGAACACTGTAACTTTAGAGACACAAATGAGGAAAGAGGAGATTAAGTCATTCAAACACGCCTCTCTATCCGTCTAAGCTACAAGTTACTCGAACAGGAATATGATTCCACTTTGCAATAATTGCAACGAAAAGCCTGTACAGCTGAAATTGTTGAGCAACCGATGCTGGCTCAGATCCAGAAAAAGGAGGCAGCCAGTTATCAAAGAAGAGAGGCCCACCCACTAGGCTGGCACAACAACAAAGAAGCCAGGGATGAAGGCCAATCTAGCTAGCCTGGCAGCATGTCCAGGGTCCGAAGCAGAGGCGGAGATATAACGAAATATCTGAGATGTCCAGCCCAAGATAGAAACTGTAAGAAATGTGGTCAGAGCGGACACTTTAAAAACAAATGTATCACCTAGAACAACGCACAGGACGCCACGACCGAGGTAGAGTCAGGTGATGTGCCCGAGTGTCAGCGCTGTTCTCAGTCGAAAGTAAAGATTGGTGATAGTGGCTCCGGTGAAAGTACGAATATAATAGATAAGCAGCTGAAAATCAAGGGGATAAAATGCCTGTCACAAAATATTAAAGTCTGCAGAAATAATTGGTTGTGCATCGTACAACATCATATGCGACTGCTGGCGTTAGTATGGCTGAACTGCTGTTTTCCCGTCAGGTAAGAACCACGCTGTCAGAATTTCATGACATGCGGTCCGCGGAAAGGCTGATGGCGACCGCCACTCCTAAGTAACAGATGCTTGGATTGGCTGCCCACACCACATTTTATCCAATGAAAACGAGATCTTGAGGCTACGATTTTAAAACTGCGATGAGTATAAAATGCCTAAAGGAATTTGAGTAGTCTCAATTTCCTAGTTGACGACACGAGCGACCGAGGTACTACTACCAACTACCAACACACAGTAGCGAGCAAGCCAAAAAGTGTCAAAGAGGAATCGTACTTATTGACCACTACACCTGGATATTATCAGTCACCAACTACTGCGCGTTTGGAGTATACGATATCAACTCAATAATAAGGACCCATAATTATGTTATCAAAGGAAAGAAAAATAGACAAAGAATGTCGTGTGATTCAAGATAAGTGGAAAAATTTGTATTTCTTTGTGGTATGAATACAATGCCAACCTGCTTGATTTGCACACAGCAGGTTGCTGTTGCCAAAATGTGCAATGTTTGGAGACATTATATTACTAATGATGCTACTGTGAAGTACGATGACTATACTGGGAAGTTATGCGAGGACAAAGTTGCTGAATTAGAAAAGTCGTCAAAAAGCAGCAGTCAGTATTTAAATATGTCCATACAGTAAATGACGCTGCAGATAAGGAAAGTTATATGATTGCTCATGAAATAGCTGTGTTAGTGAAGCCCTTTTCGGAAGGGAACATTTTGAAAAAATGCATGATGATGACTGCAGAAGTAATATGTCTGGATAAATGCCAAGCTTTTGCAAACACAAGCCTTCCAAGAAACACATTCGCAGAGAGAATTACTGATTTATCAGAGAACCTCAACGATCAAATGAATGACAAAGTCAGGTCCTATGTTGCATTTTCAGTTGCAATTGATGAAAGTACGGATATAACTGATGTGGCACAGCTTGTAATTTTCATTCGATGTGTTGGTATAAGTATGCACATAACAGAAGAGTTTGTGGAAATGGTTCTGATGAAAGACACAACGACATGTGATAACATCTTCAACAGTTTGGAGGAAAGTCTGGAAAAAAATAGGTGTAGACTGGGCACGAGCTGTGAGTCTGGCTACATGGGTTAAAAAACTGGAGTTGTCACAAATTTAAAAGAAAAACTGCTATCTGTGAATCCAAGCCATCAGTTTTATACATTGCATTGCCTTTTACACCAAGAAGCAATGTCTAGTAAAAGACTGAAGAATGGATAATGTTCTGGATGTGGTTTTAAAAACAATTTTATACAATCACGTGGCCTTAACCACAAGCAGTTTAACTGCCTTTTGGAGGAAAGTGAGAACTCTTCTGGGGCTGCCATATTGCACCGATGTTTATTGGTTAAGTCGGGGAACTGTACTGAAACGGTTCTATGAATTGCTTGGCGAGATACAGTTCTTTAGATCAGAAAGGGAAGGTTGTACCTGAATTACAGGATAATCAATGACTTCAAGATCTTGCCTTTTTGGTGGATATTACAGAGCATCTGAATTGTTTTAACAAATAGATGCAGTGCACAACAATTTGGTGACAGAACTTTATGACTGCATTCGTCCCTTCAAAAGTAAGTTTCAGCTTTGGGAAAAGCAACTCTCAGAAAATAACCTGGCACACTTTCCGACCTTAAAAACAGGACGTGGCTCGGCTGAGTCACACTGTGATGCCTTCACAGAAAAGTACAGCAGCAAAATTTGAAAGTTAAAAAATGAATTCCAAGAAAGGTTTTTTACTTTAAAAGCCTCGAGGAAGACTTTTTAATTTTTCAGAACCCATTTTCTGTCGATGTTCAGGAGGTCTCTGAGGAACTTCAGATGTAAATAATCGATCTGCAGCGCGACTCTGTTTTGAAGAATAAGCTTTTTAATGGTGATATTGGCACATTTAATCAATATCCAGGACCAAATTATCCTATTTTAAAATCTTAAGCTTCAGAAATTCTGTCCATGTTTTGGTCAACGTACGTTTGTGAACAGATCTTTCCAGTAATGAAGACTACGTTCTCAAATTACTGACGCTCACTTGCACTCAATACTCAAGGTTTCCACAGCCCAGTCACTTGCTCCAACTGTTGTTAGAAATGATTCTACTGCCATTTTTATATCACTGATATCTAGCAACAAATATTATGTTTCACGATGTAATGTTTATGTAGAATAAATTCTAAAGTTACGAGAGGTCTATCGTATGTATGCATATTCGATTGTATCTCCTTCAAAGTTAAAGGTTACCGCCTCTGTGAGCGGATTGATTCAAAGAAATATTTCAATACACTTTTTGTTTACTAAAACACCTAAGGGAAGACAACTCTTTGTATCTATATTTTCTATTTTTGTTGTTAACTTGAAAAAAAAAAGATTTACGTGTTAGAATAAAGTTTATATTTTCATGAAGAGAATAACACAGAGGATACCATCTGCAAATTTTGGCTTTTATGAATCCTCTTTTTTCCGAGAAATCAGAAAAAAAAAATCAAGCGTGACGTCACGTGACACACATCATGTATCCCGTGTCGAGATAACGCTTAGACTGCTGGGCACATTCCCTGCTCTTGATATCATTTTGTCAGTTTGCACCCCCCCCCACACCGTGGACGCCACGGCAGTACGAAGTACATTTATATCAAATACGGCCCGCCATAACAAATGAGTTTGATGACCCTGGAATAAACGGTGTAATGAAATTTCGAGAAATTCTATTCTGATGAGAAAAAAGGCATTAGAGCAAATGATTTTTCAAAGTCTTTGTGGAACAGGAGAGAAAAAGAATAAACTGTGTACACCCTATATGGCCGAGCCCCTATGACGTAGTGCGAGGAGAAGGAAACAGGGTGACTGTTAGGTCCTAAGAGGAATTCTGAACACATGAGGAAGTATAATGAAGAAGCTGATTCTGTGCAGACATCTCAAGAACCTACCACTAAGACTGAACCAGATAAGTTCAACAGGATGGATATCCCCGATGAACATGGCCCTGTGATCTCAGAGACTTAAAGTTTTGTTTTGAAATGTCTTAATGCCATTTTAAAAGTCGTTTTAAAAGGTGATTTCAATATTGCCAGAATAGCAGACCTTTCATATAACTGATCACAGAGCAACATAAGTTCATCCATTTTGATTCGGTGGCCAGATTATAAAGCATAGTATAGATAGGCTCTCAGGACAGAGATATAATAGAAGGAATAATGCCATCATAAAACCGTCAGGGGGTGAGCTCGTAGACCACTTATATATTATCAAAAACCTGTTTGATTTACACTGAATTCTTTTGTGCCTTCTTCGGTAATTTAAGACGACTCTAGCATTATTACTCAGAATTGTTGAAATTAATTATTTCTTCTGCCAAAATTTCTCAGATTTACTATATTCCTATTTCTGAAAGAATAAAGAGGTACGATGTATCTTTACTGCATCGGTAAAGTGTTACGTACTTTTGTTTTTAAATACAGACTGGTGCGTTGTGGATTGGCATCTGTTACTAAAGATGTCTTTCTTATGTTGTGGTTAAATGTGTGCTAGCCCAAAACAGGCGAGATGAAAGATGTTGCACACACGAAATCAGTTCAATAATCATTCGTAATTCAGGATGATAATACAGTCTGAGAAAGTTCATTTTAAAGAAACCTGACCTCCGCCCACTTATTTATAAAATTTGTTTATTACCTTCGCCTTCAGCGAATTATAAGAGAACAAAGACTTTCTCCGCCAGGGTGGACGGATCGAGGCTTTCACCTTGACCTCGCTACCTGAGAAAACGCGATACTTCGCAGCCGCGCGCTTCTCGCCTCAGCCAGTTTCCCAGGGTTCAGCCGGTGCAGGAAGTCAGTCGGCTGGAAAGTAAAAGCGGCTTCCACGACTTCATTTTTTTTTTTTTTTCCTAATTAAGTAGAAAAGAAAATTAAAGGTGCTTTCAGTCCTGCTTCCAAAATGCGACACCGGTCGAGATGAGACGAGTGCGCACCAGAAATGTCGAGTCCATCACGAAACAAAGGGAACTTTAATGGTAGCTTTTTGTGTTGAGTTTTAATCAGTTTTCAAGTACTCCATATCAGTGGTTCTCAAACCTAAATTAGCCGGGTTTATCCTAATCTCTGCCTTCAATTTCCGCTTGCTGACTCATCGGCAGAGAGAGAACTTTATTAAATTAGCTAACCTCGATCGGCAGACACAGGACGCCGCAGCCAGCCTTTATATATATATAATACACATACCTGGCCATCTAGAGAGACGAGCCCGGTACACCTACTTTCAAACGATAGCGATTATTACTGCGGCCCAAAACACTTGCTATCGATAAAAGTTGCATCATATTTTTCTGCTGAGTTGCTACTTGTTATGCGAGCCTCTTATTTATATACATATATATCCTTTCTCTGGTTTAAACCTACACACATCTTTTAAGATGTCTGTCTGTCTACCTTGATTTTAAACCGAGAGTACAGTTATCAATCAATTTGTAAAACCAGAGCATCGTCTTTGTGTATTTACACGTGCTGGAGGGGATTTTAATTAAAGTTCAATTATTAATAATATACATTATCTTACTTATTCTCAAGACTAGAAACTGATTTCCTTGAGATAATTGGTGCGTACCCAGTAGTGTTACTTACCAACAGAAGCCGGTAATTCATCCCAGAGGCAGGCTGCGCGGCCGGACCGCTTAATGGTGGGGGACTCGGTAAATAATTGCTTCTACTTGTTACAAAATAAAACAAAAATTCATGCCGATTTCGGACCAAAGCAAGTTTTTGTTTGTTTTAAAATTCGGCAACACCAGTACCCAAAGTGTCTCCAATTCTCCAGATGTCAGCCTCCTCCGCGTTTCTTCCCCCTATTTTTTCAGCTCCGATACGTGCTGCAGAAGAGCTGTGAACGTTACTCACCCATACAGCGAACGTTGGCTACTTAGTGCAGACTTCACCACTTGTTGCTTTGTTAACAATATTTTGTTTTGGTCCACATCCTTCTAAAATTAAAAGAAAAAACTAGAAGCATGGCTTATTACTTCCAAAAGACAGCAATGTTACATCATCCGCCCAATAAAAAGCATTACATCTTCGCCTCCAACAATAACAAACATATGTGATTATCCGTCAAACAATAAAACATTAAGCCATAATCAACAGAAATATTACATCGTCTCTCCAGCATTAAAACATATTATATAATAAGCTCAATAAAAAAAGAAAGAATTCTGTCCGACCTAAAAAATTATGTCTTCACCTCTAACAATAACAAATATACGTCACTGTCCGTTCAAGAATAAAAAAAGTCGTCATTCTGTCCAAAAATAACAAACATATGTCATTACCTCCAAAAAAAGCAAGAGAATATACCCTTTTTCATCTAACACTAAAAACAGAGGCCAAACCCTCTATCAGTACCAGGCACTTGTCATCTTTTGTCCAGCAATAAATACTTGACATTGTCACCTATCTCAATAAAGATATATTTTAATCATCCGTTGCATCTCCACCCATACCAAGCATATGTCATCATCCGTCTAACAATAATTATGACGTCATCTCGTCCAACAATAAAAACAATAAATCATCACCTCTAGCATCAACATGCCATTAATGCACCCTTCATCAACAATAATGTGATATCATTTCGTCTTTAAACTACAACAGCACCATCAGTGACATCTTGGACAATGATGGTGCCAACACCGGCCAAACTTTAGTATCTTTAGTTTTTTCGAAGAACCTTAATCTTTTATGAAATTTGGACAATTTTAAATAATAATCTGCTTGAATTTATATGAAAATCCATGAGTAAACTGGATTGAACGGACAACTACAAACTTTTAACGTCTTTTCAGTTTCACTTTTTTATTTCGTGAAGATGCCTGTTATTTTCTGCGTTTTTCAGAGACAATTATGTATATATTATGGAAATCACGTATGAAAAAATGATGGCAGTCTTGGCTCGGTCTCGTTTCTATTTCATTTCGGTTAACATAGAATCTTTTTCTGCTAGGTGCCCGTGACAAAATTAAGCTAAACGCTTTTAACAACAAACAATCAAAGATAAACATAAAAAAAAAAAACAGATGGAAAATAAAAACACAGTACGGTCTTTGCTGTTTCTGTACTGCCTTTATCAGACCCTTTTCAGCCAGTGCCAACATTCAGCGGCACCTAGAAACGCCAATGGCAATAACGTTAAATTGGATAGGAAAAAGAACACGTCTTTGATCGATCCAACCATCAAATTTGTTGGCAATTGACATGATGTACAATGTTCGAGACACATGTTCAGAAGGCAAGCTCGTGTGTGATCGGGTTAAATCCCGACTCAATTATCATACGAACGACGACGATACAGTTTGAGGGGCACTCTTCGGACCGCAGGGTTGGGGTACAAACTTGCTCCGTCTTCGAACAGAGCATTCTGCCTGTTCCAGCCTCGACAAATTACTTCGTTTCGAGCTTACTTCGCTTGCCAGCTATATTCCAGAGGTTACAAGGACATCTAATTTAACGTGAGACGTAAATTCGATCTAATATCCGCTCTCGTGTAGTTCTAATTATTCGCAATTATTCCTCTCCGGCTAAGGAAAAGACCGAAATTGAAGCCAGAGTCGGAGGACTGGCGGCACTGTGCCAACAAGGTTGATTTAGCTAATGATGGCTGTAAGTTTTTGCAATTATTTTTCTTAAAATTGGTCATATTAGGGTTATTTTCTCGATTCTTCTTGTTGGAAAGGGATGTTATTAATGAAATGATTAGTTGGGATAGCTCACAGATGATCCAGAGATTGGAAGGATGAAATGTCAGTGCACCATTTCCCATAGGATTGTTTCACAATTGTGCAAAAGGGGAAAAACATCCTCAGCGCGACGCGTGGACTTCACATAACAAACAGTTACACTTCCTCAAAGACCGGTGTTAACACCTGGTAGTGTAAAGAGGAAATACATATATCTGCATCTTTTAGATACGTCAACAAACCGATTCAAACCGTATGAAAGTCGTTTGACCTCCACAAAACAACTAGGCATAATCTTCTTGTCAAAGCTGAGATTTCGCTAAATACTTTAAAGAGCGCAATGCGAAGGAAAGCGGCTGGTACAGAGGCCGACTTAACAGAAGTGGGGTTAGGTGATGCGGAGAATAGTGTAGTACGTAGAAAAAATGGCAGTGGAACAGTGTAGAGATATTCCCTGATCTTCACCGAAAACCATGAGATATCGCTCTTTTAAAACACGATTTTACTAATTATTTGAAAAAGCAAAATATTATTACATCGCTAAACACCCAAAATCATAAGAAATTGAAATAGCCATTCGAAACAGTGTAATAAAGTTACTGATGAAATTAATTTTTGCCTTATGGAACACGAATTAGCAAATGCATTGATTAAGACACGGATAAAAACAAGATGTAGGGAAGTTTAAAGTAATACCCCCACCTCACAAAGCCGTCTTCTAAAATACAGTACTAAGAACATTTTTCTATTTTAATCCTAGGTGTTAATCATGTTGTGTTGATGCATGGCGTGAACAGTATAATAACTCATCAGTAGTTTTGTCAGGACGTGTTCTTCAGCGGAGCAGAATAAAGCATCAGAGAGGAGTCAACAACAGATCAGTGACCAACCTTCAGGTGATGGTTTAAGAACAAATAACAGCCTGAAAGAAAGGAAGAAACCTCCAGGACATCTAAATAGAAACGATAGAGAAGAAAACAAGCCACAGATTGAATACAATAAAAAACAACAACAAAGAAACAGAAAGAAGGAAAAAACTCACTGAGGCTGTAAGGTTAAATAACGAAGATAGAACAGAAAACATAGCAATAAATTGGTACTAAATATAACCAGAGAAACTGAGACAAGACAGCTCTCTGAGTGTGTAGAATATGAAGGGTCGCGCTGAGTGTCTTGCGTGTAACAAGAAGTTCAGATGCTGTACTATTAAGTAAACTGAGAAATATTTAAAAAATCTGAAAATATACTATTAAGTAATGAGAGATGATACATGGCACTCAGTGTGAAATAGTATATGACCAGGGAAAATGAAATAGCCACCTGTGTTACTACCCATAAAAAAGCAAAATAAATGAAAAAATCACACTGAATGTTAATGGCTGAGGAATAAGGAGAGAAGGAACAGCGTTCTGAATATTCATGGGTTAATAACAATAAGGAAATAGAGGAACATGTCCCTGAATGTACATGGTTGAGAAACTAGGAGAGAAAAAGGAACAGCATTCTGAATGTCCATGGGTTAATAACAAAGAGGGCAAATGGAACAGGACTGTGAATGTCTATGGAAGATTGACGAGACAAAAATAAACAACACTCTCTACAGTGTTTCCCAACCTTTTATCCGCCATGCACCCCTTCTCTCACCAGAATCGACTGAATCACCCTCCAACACCGAACAAGAGATGGATATTTTGTTGAAAACTTTTACTAACACACTGATATACGTCGCGTTTTGAGGATAACTGCTTAGGATTTAATTCAGTGAGAGCCCTGCGCTTGATGACATCCGACTAGAAGAGATATACGTGGTTCCAGTTTAGTCAGCCTCAGTCGTAGGTCACCCCGGTCACAAATGTCCAACCCTTTTCGCTTCTTGGTCGAAATGTCCACGATGGCTCTGTATCCACGTTCTACCAAATATGATGTTGGAAAAGGAAGCAGCATCTTTCTTGCGGCTTTTGACCCCTCTGGATAGTTTTTGGAAGCTTCGTCAGTCAACCACATCATTAGTTTCTTCGTTTTATGAACGACTTCCATAGAGTCATTTTGCTGCCTGCATTGCTGCCAGTTCATCTCGGTAACACCCATCAACATCATCAAGTTGACAGAGAAATGGTTGTGTCAACCAGTCCGGAAACTCCATCGCTTGCAAATCTGTGAACCGGACATTGAATTCAGTGACCAATGAGGCAACGGGGTTACATATTACTGTCAAAACACGGTCGCTGATCGGACAGTGCAGCAAATGGCTGAAACTGGTGAAATCCTTCCTGCCCAGATCTCCTCACCACAGCTCTAACTTGGACACAAAGCCAAAAATCTTGCACTTGGACTCAATGATGGTCTTTTTAGCGCCTTGAAGATTGCAGGTCAAAGTATTCAGTAAGAGTCATAGCCATCGCATGTTCACCATGCAATGGTTCGATAATTTCGAGATCCCACAAAACTCAAAAATGGCGTCATAAAGATCGACAAATCGCTCCAGGCATGGTTCTTTTGAAAGTCAGCGTACTTGAGTGTGGGAAAGCAACCTTACAAACTACTCTGCATCTTTGCAGCACGCATTGAAAAGTCCTTCTGTTTTCGGGTTGGCTGTAATGTGGTTGATTACTTTGATGATCACCGTCATAATGACACTGAGCTCAGGGGAGAGACCTTTGGCGATGAGATGCTCGCGATGTATGACGCAGTGCACAGAGATCAAAGCAGGGTTGTCTCTCTTCAGTAACTGGAGGAATCCATTCCTCTTCCCCATCATCAACGGTGCTCCATCAGCAGCACATGAGACTATGTTAGCAATGGGAATGTCATGGTCATTAAAAAACTTTATGAACAGCTGGTATATGTCCTGTGCAGTCGTAGTTGTCTCAAATGACTGACAGAACAGCATCTCTTCGCTGAAATCAGCTGCCTCTATGTAACGAACGTAGGCGAGAAGAATACTCTGTCCCTCACCGTTGACTTGTCCAACTGAACGGTAAATGGCCTTTGTCGAAGTTTACAAACGAGTTGATCCACCACTTCTGAGGCCATCTCATCGATTCTGTGCTGGACGGTGTTGTTGCTAAGAGGTATAATCGACACAGGATCATCCAATCTTTGCAGTACAGTTTTTGTGAACACACGCAGCACAGGTATGATTAAATCCTTGCCAATTGTGTGAGCATTTCCACACTTAGCGATGAGAAGTGACATTTCATAGCTAGCTACCAGTCCTGCATTTGTATGGATGTCTGTGACTTAAGCATCGAGATTATGGTCTTCTCGGCCTGCATCTTGTTCTCATGATCGGCTTTTAGATCCTGGAAATATGACGGGTCTTTATCAGCGAGCTCCCCGTGTTTGGATCGCAAATGTACCTCCAGTTTTGCTGGTTTCATGGAATCCTTGCACAAAGTCTGATCACAAAGTAAGCACAGCGGCAGTCTCTGGTCAGGTGGAAAGGCGATACCCAATTAACATGCCAGCATTTGGCCAGTACTGGCTGTTGTATTGGCCCGATGACCTGTGTAGCGGGTCAACGGTGCCAGTGCAAGACGGTATATGGCCAACATTGGCCAAATACAGGTATGTTTGTTGGGTAAAGCCATACTTCAGATATTCAACTGAGTACTTACGTACATTCTTCTTATCTGAGCTGGCCATAATATAGGTATACCACTCAGTTCGCTGGTGTGCATCCGTACTGTCCCATGAAGCCCCTATCCAGCTTTGCTAGCCTCCACTCCCAGTGGTTCCAGCCCAACCGCACCAGTCCCACCGTGCAACAGTCCAAGATCCGGCCACTGGCCTTTTGCCACCAGGTCCATTGTCCAGAGTGGTGGGACGAATTCCAGCCTCTGGTCACTGTTGGCAGTGCATATTGTTTTGGTGGCAGAGCAATATGCTGCTGTCTGGGGCCAGTGACACCAGGGTAAGCTGACCCGGAGGGACTATGACATAATCAGGCGACTGATGGCTACACCACCGTTCCTGTGAGTGGGCTGACTAGCCATAGGCAAGAATTCATGGTCGTCGCAATGCTGCTGCTGAGTACTATTTTCAGTGCGTATTTGAATTTGAACAGAGTTTTTGGTAGGCATGCATCTCCGCCTTTACAGAAGCAGGCAGCGCTCTCGCATTTGTAATAATAATAATAATACCTGATGTATACGAGGTCAGGCCTGAAAGAGCCTCTTCAAGCAACATAAGGATTGCATTTTTATACCTTTGGCCCTCACTTCACCCTCAAAGAGAAGCACGAACCCATTAAATTTTGTTCACCCCTATTTTACCCCCCAAACGCTGTGGACCCCTTGGAATTTGCAATTCACCCCTGGAGGTCCACTTGGACCCGAATTGGGAAACACTGCTCTGAATGTCCATGGGTTCATAACAAAGAGGGCAAAAGGAACAGGACTGTGAAAGTCTAAGGATGAGGAACCAGGAGAGAAAAACGAACAGCATTTTGAATATCCAAGTGTGAAGGAGAATAAGAGAAAAGGGAACAGCCCTTTGAATGACCTTGCATTAGAAACAATGAGAGATATAGAAACAACACTGTAAATGTTCTTGCATGAGGAACAAGGAGACATAAAGGAACAGCTTTCTGAATAACCAGGTGGGAATGACAATAAGAGAAGAAACAGTTCTCTGAATGTCCATGGGTTAATAACAATAAGAGAAAAACGAACAGCATTCTGAATATCCAGGTGTGAATTACAGTAGGAGAAAAAGTAACAATTCTCTGAATGACCATGAGAGAATGAGGAGAGAAAAACAAACAATACTCTGAATGTCAAAGATATAATAACAAAAAGAGGAAAGCGAACAGATCCAAGAATTTCTAAGGTTGAGAAACAAGTAGGAAAAAAAGGAACAGCATTCTGAATGTTAATGGTTGAGGAATAAGGATAGAAAATAGAACAGCATATTGAATATTCAGATGTGAATGACAATAATAGAAAAATAGAGTTCTCTGAATGTTCATGGGTTAACAACAATGAGGAATAGAGGAATATGTCCCTGAATGTCCATGATTGAGAAACTAGGAGAGAAAAAGGAACAGCATTCTGAATATCCAGGTGTGATTGAGAATAAGAGAAAAAGGAACAGCTCTCTGAATGTTCATATGTTGATAACAAGGAGGGAGAAAGGAACTGCACCGTGAATGTCTATGGACGACGAACCAGGAGTGAAAATGGAACAGCATTCTGAAAATCCAGTTGTCAATGACATTAATCGAAAAGGTATAGTTCTCTGAATGTCCTTGGTTGAGAAACTAGAAGAAGAAAAGGGACAGCATTTTGAATATCCAGGTGTGATTGACAATAACAGAAAAAGGAACAGTTTTCTGAATGTCCATGGGTTAATAACAATGAGGTAAAATGGAACAGCATTGTGAATGTTTATGGATGAGGAACAAGGAGTAAAAAAATAACAGCATTCTGAATATCCAGTTGTCAATGACAATAAGATAAAATAACTAACAGCTCTCTGTATGTTCTTGGGTTAATAACAATGAGGGATGAAGGAACATATCCCTGAATGTCCTTGGTTGAGAAACTAGTAGAGAGAAAGCAACAACATTCTGAATATCCAGGTTTGAAAGACAATAAGAGAAAAGGTACAGTTCAATGGATGTCCATGGTTGAGAAAATAGAAGAAGAAAAGCAATAGCATTCTGAATATCCAGGTTTGACTGACAATAAGAGAAAAAGGAAAATCTCTGAATGTCCATGGGTTCATGACAATGAGGGAGAACGGAAATGCACTGTGAATGTCTATTGATGAGGAACCAGGAGTGAAAATGGAACAGCATTCTGAAAATCCAGTTGTCAATGACATTAATCGAAAAGGTACAATTCAATGAATGTCCTTGGTTGAGAAACTAGAAGAAGAAAAGGGACAGCATTGTGAATATCCATGTGTGATTGACAATAACAGAAAAAGGAACAGCTCTCTGAATGTTCATGGGTTGATAAAAATGAGGTAAAAAGTAACAGCACTGTGAAAGGGTATGGATGAGGACCCTTGATTGAAAAAGGAACAGCATTCTGAAAATCCAGTTGTCAATGACAATAAGAGAAAGGAACAGCTCTCTGAATGTCAACAGATTGATAACAATGAGGGAAAATGGTGCAGCAATGAGAATGTCTATGGAAGAGGAACCAGGAGTGAAAAAAGAACTGCATTCTGAATATCCAGTTGTGAATGACAAGAGGAGAAAAGGGGAGCTGCTCTCCGAATGTCGATGTTTGAGAAACTAGTAGAAAAAAATGAACAGCATTTTGAATATCCATAGGCTAATAACATAGAAGTAGAAAGGAACAGCACTGTGTATGTCTATGGATGAGGAAAAAGGAGAGAAAAAGGAACATTTCTGAATATCCAGGTGTGAATTACAATGAGAGAATAAGATGCATCACTATTAATATCCAACGGAAAATGATAGAAAAACGTAGCAACACCTTGAATGTCCATAGGTTAATAACAATGAAAGAAATATAAACATATCCATGAATATCCATGGATAAGAAACTAGGAGCGGAAAAGGAACAGCATTCTGAATATCCAGTTTTCAATGACAATAAGAGAAAATAAGTAACAACTCTCTCAATGTCCATGGATGAGGAGCAAAGAGACAAAAAGGAACAAGATTCCAATAACTAGGTATGAATTACAATGAGAGAATAAATAGTGTCACTCTGACTGTCCATGGGAACATGATGAAAGAAAATCTAACAACATTGTGAATGTCCATGGTTTAATAACAATGAGGGATAAAGAAACATGTCCCTGAATGTCCATGGTGATAACAATGTGGGAAAAGGGGATAAAACTGAGACTGATTATGGATGCGGAAACAGGGATGAAAAAGTCATATCTCTTTCAATATTATTGGTTAAGTAACAAGGGGAGAAAAAGGAACAGCATATATTATATCAGGTTTGTTTGGGAAAAAGAGAAAAAGGAACAGTTCTCTGAATGTCCATGTGTTGATAACGATGAGGGGAAAAGGACCAGTGAATGTCCTTGGATGTGGAGCAAAGAGACAAAAGGAAGATCATTCCAGTATCCATATGAGAATTACAATGAGAGAATACGAAGCATAACTATGAATATCCTTGGGAAAATGATGAAAGAAAAAGTAACGACTCTCTGAATATCTATGGGTTGATCACAATGAGGGAAAAAGGAACATGTCCATAAATATCCATGGTTTTGAGAAAGTAGTAGAGAAAAAGAAACACCATTCTGATTATCTAGGTGTGACTGACAATAATAGAAAAAGGAACAACTCTCTGAATGTACATGGGTCGATAACAATGATGGAAAAAGGGAGATCACTGTGATTGTACATGGATGCTGAAAAATGTGAGATAAGGAACAGCTTTTTTAATATCAATGGATGAGGAACCAGGAGTGAAAAGGGAAGAGTATTCTGTTTATGCAGTTGTGAATGACAAATAATAGAAAAATAAAGAGTTCTCTGAATGTTCATGGGTTAATAACAGTGAGGAATAAAGGAACATGCCCCTGAATTTCCATGGTTGAGAAACTAGGAGAGAAAAAGGAACAGCATTCTGAATGTTCATGTGTTGATGACAATGAGGGAGAAAGGAACTGCACTGTGAATGTCCATGGATGAGGAGCAAAGACACAAAAGGAAGAGCATTGCAGTCTCCAATGGTCAATGACAATAAAACAAAAAAGAAGCATCACTCTGAGTGTCCATGGGTTAATAACAATGAACGTAAAAGGAACAGCACAGTGAATGTTCTTGTTTAAGTAAAAAGGTGAGAAGAAGGAACAGCATTCCAGTATCCAGCTGTGAATCACAATGACAGAAAAAGAAGAATCACTCTGAATGTCAATTAGAAAATGATAGAGGAAAAGTAAAAATGCTGGGAATGTCCATGGATTAATACGAAAGATGGAAAAAGGAATATGTCCATGAATGTGAATGTTTGAGAAACTAGTAGGAAAAAAGGAACAACATTCTGAATATCCTGGTATGAGTGACAATAAGTGGAAAAGAAACAGCTCTCTGAATCTCCATAAGTTTATAATAAAGAGGTGAAATTAAACAGAACCGTGAATGTCCATGGACGATGAAAAAGGAGAGAAAATGGAACTGCATTCCATTATCCATGTGTGAATGTCAATAAGAGAAAAAGTAGCATCACTCTGAATGTCTATGGGTTGATTACAACGAGGGAAAAAGGAAAAGCACTGTGAATGTCCATAGATCAGGAGCAAAGAGACAAAAGGAGGAGCATTCCGGTATCCATATGAGAATTACAATGAGAGAATAAGAAGCATAACTATGAATGTCCATGGGAAAATGATGATAGAAAAAGTAACAACTCTCTGAATATCTATGGGTTCATAACAATGAGGGGAATAGGATCAGCACTGTGAATGTCCATGTTTGAGTAAAAAGGAGAGAAAAAGGAACGACATTCATGTATCCAGGTATGAATTACAATGACAGAATAAGAAGCTTTACTCTGAATGTCCATGAGAAAATGAAGAGAGAAAAGAAACAACAATCTGAATGTCCAAGTGTTGATAACATTGAGGGGGAAAGGAACAGCACTGTGAATGACTATGGATAAGGAATCAGGAGTGAATAATGAACAGCATTCTGAATATCCAGGTGTGAAAGAAAATAAGAGAGGAGGGGTTAGCTCTCTGAATGTACATGGGTTGATAACAATGAGGAAAAAAGGGAGAGCACTTTCATTCTATATCAATGCGGAACAAGGAGACAAAAGGAACTGCTTTTTAAATTTTATTGGATAAGGAACATGGAGAGAAAAAGGAACAGCATTCTGAATATCCAGATGTGAATGACAAGAGAAAAAGCAACAGTTCTTTGAATGTCCATGTGTTGATAACAATGAGGGGAAAAGGATCAAAACTGTGAATGTCCATGGATGAGGAGTAAAGACACAGAAGGAACAGCATTCCAGTATTCAGGTGTGAATGACAATAAGAGAAAAAGAAGCATCACTCTGAATGCCCATGGGCTAATAAGAAAGAGGGATAAAGTAACATGTCCCTGAATGTCCATGGTAGAGAAACTAGGAGAGAGAAAGCAACAACATTTTGAATATCCAGGTTGAAAGACAATAAGAGAAAAAGGAACAGCTCTCTGAATGTCCATAGGTTTATAATACGGAGGGGAAAAAGAAACCATTGTGAATGTCCATGGATGAGGAAAAAGGAGAGAAAAAGAAACACCATTCCATTATCCAGGTGTGAATGACAAAAAGAGAAAAAGAAGCATCACTCTGAATGTCCATGAAAAATGATGAAAGAAAATCTAACAACACTGTGAATGTCCATGGTTTAATAACAATGAGGGATAAAGGAACATGTCCCTGAATGTCCATAGTTGAGAAACAAGAAGTGAAAATGAAACACCATTCTGATTATCTAGGTGTGACTGACAATAACAGAAAAAGGAACAACTCTCTGAATGTATATGGGTTGATAACAATGATGGAAAAAGGGAGAGCACTGTGATTGTACCTGGATGCTAAACAATGTTAGATAAGGAGCAGCTTTTTTAATATCAATGGATGAGGAACCAGGAGTGAAAAAGGAACAGCATTCTGAATATCCTGGTGTGATTGAGAATAAGAGAAAATAAATAGCAGGTTTCTGAATGTTCATGGGTTAATAACAATGAGGAAATAAAGGAACATGCCCCTGAATGTCCATGGTTGAGAAACTAGGAGAGAAAAAGGAACAGCATTCTGAATATCCAAGTGTGAATGACAATAAGAGAAAAAGGAACAGCTTTCTGAATGTCCATGGGTTGATAACAAAGAGGGAAGAAGGAAGATTACTGTGAATGTCTATGGATGAGGAACAAGGAGTAAAAAAATAACAGCATTCAGAACATCCAGTTGTCAATGACAATAAGATAAAATAACTAACAGCTCTCTGTATGTTCTTGGGTTAATAACAATGAGTGATTGAAGTACATTTCACTGAATGTCTATGGTTGAGAAAATAGGAGAGAAAACACAAAGAGCATTCCAGTATCCAGGTGTGAATGCCAACAATAAAAAGAAGCATCACACCGAATTTCCATGAGGAAATGATCGGAGAAAAGAAATAACAGACCGTGAATGTCCATTGGTTAATAACAAAGAGGGAAAAAGGAACTGCAATGTGAATGTCTGTGGATGAGGAACCATGATTGAAAAAGTAACAACATTCTGAATATCCAGTTGTCAATGACATTAATAGAAAAGGTACAGTTCACTGAATGTCAATGGTTGAGAAACTAGAAGAAGAAAAGGAACAGCATCTGATTATCCCAGTGTGATTAACAATAACAGAAAAAGGAACAGCTCTCTGAATGTCCATGGGTTGATAAAAATGAGGTAAAAATTAACAGCACTGTGAATGTTTATGGATGAGGAACCATGATTGAAAAAGTAACAGCATTCTGAAAATCCAGTTGTCAATCACAATAAGACAAAGGAACAGCTCTCTGAATGTCCATGTTTGAGAAACTAGAAGAGAAAAAGGAACAGCATTCTGAATATCCAGGTGTTGATAACATTATGGGGAAAAAGGAACTACACTCTAAATGATCATGGTTGGGGAAAAGGAGAGAAAAAGGATCAGCATTACAATATCCAGGTTTGAATTACAATAAGAGAATAAGAAGCATAACTATTAATATGGATCAGAAAATGATAGACAAAAAGTAGCAACACCGTGAATGTCCATAGGTTAATAACAATGAAGGTAAAAGTAACATGTCCATGAATGTCCATGGCTGAGAAAGTAGGACAAGAAATGGAACAGCATTCTGAATATCCAGGTGTGAATGACAATAACAGAAAGTGGAACAGCTCTCTGAATGTCCATGGGTTAATAACAATGAAAGAAAAAGGAACAGCACAGTAAATGTCCTTGTTTGAGTAAAATGGTGAGAAAAAGGAACAGCATTCCAGTATCCAGCTGTGAATCACAATGACAGAAAAAGAAGCATCACTCTGAATGTCAATTAGAAAATGATAGAGAAAAACTAAAAACACTGAGAATGTCCATGGGTTAATAACAATAAAGTAAACAGGAACATGTCCATGAATGTGAATGTTTGAGAAACTAGTAGAAAAAAAGGAACAGCATTCTGAATATCCTTGTGTGAGTGACAATAAGAGGAAGAGAAACAGCTCTCTGAATATCCATGGATTGATAATAAAGAGGTGAAATGAAACAGAACTGTAAATGTCCATGGATAAAGAAAAAGGAACAGCATTCCATTATCCAGGTGTGAATGACAATAAGACAAAAAGTAGCATCACTCTGAATGTCCATGGGTTGATTACAATGAGGTTAAAAGAGAAAGCACTGTGAATGTCCATAGATCAGGAGCAAAGAGACAAAAGGACGAGCATTCCAGTATCCATATGAGAATTACAATGAGAGAATATGAAGCATAACTATGAATATCCATGGGAAAATGATGATAGAAAAAGTAACAACTCTCTGAATATCTATGGGTTGATCACAATGAGGGAAAAAGGAACATTTCCCTAAATATCTATGGTTTTGAGAAGTAGTAGAGAAAAGGGAACAACATTCCGAATATCCAGGTGTGAATGAAAATTAGAGAAACGGATCATCTCCCAGAATGTCCATGCTTTGAAAATAATGAGGGAAAAAGGAACAGCACTGTGAGTGTCCTTGGTTGAGTAAAAAGGTGAGAACAAGGAACAGCATTCCAGTATCCATGTGTCAATCACATTGAAAGTAAAAGAAGAATCACTCTAAATGTCAATTGGAAAATGATAGAGAAACAGTAAAAACACTGAGAATGTCCATGGGTTAATAACAATAAAGGAAAAAGGAACATGTCCATGAGTGTCAATGTTGAGAAACTAGTAGAAAAAAAGGAACAGCATTCTGAATATCCTTGTGTGAGTGACAATAAGAGGAAGAGAAACAGCTCTCTGAATATCCATGGATTGATAATAATGATGCAAGAAGGGAGACCACTGTGAGTGAATATGGATGCAAAACAAGGAGAGAAAAAGGAACAGCTCTTTTAATGTTATTGGATATGTAATAAGGGGTGAAATAGGAACAGTATTCAGTTTATCCAGGTGTGATTTAGAATAAAAGAAAAAAGGAACAGTTGAATGTCCATGGTTGAGAAACTAGGAAAGAAAAAGTAACAGCATTCTGAATATCCAGGTGCAAATGAGAATAAGAGAAAAAGGAACAGTTTTCTGAATGTCCATGTGTTTATAACAATGAGCTTAAAAGAGAAAGCATTGTGAATGTGCATGACTTAGGATCAAAGAGAGACAGAGGAACAGCTCTATGAATGTCCATGGTTGAGAAACTAGGAGACAAATGGAAACAGCATTCTGAATATCCAGATGTGAATGACAAGAGGAAAAGGAACAGTTCTCTGAATATCCATGTGTTGATAACAATGAGGGGAAAAGGATCAGCACTGTGAATGTCCTTGGTTGAGTGTCATTGTTTTTTGTAATGTTGTAAGCGACATTTGTGCTTTTGTATTTGTTGTATGCGACACGCACGATCAATGATTATTCATCATGGCGGTCACTATTACTTGTATGCTTCGATTTATGTCTGAATTAATCCTCTAATTTGGGTAATACAGCCTGTGTTTTATAGTAGAACTAAAACAATTTATTCAGACATAATTTTAATTCTACTCTAGAATTATAGAATGTCTATTGCGACCAGAGCGTCTAGACACAGACCCAGGTTCGAGTACGGCTGCCAAAGGATGGAGTCACTGGTTGAAGACATTTGAAAATCTCATCGCTGTCCTTCCACAAGAAGGATTAGATGAACTGAGCATGCTGACAAATTTAGTGACCCAAAGTTATATGAACCTATATCTGAATGCTCCAGTTACGAAGATGCCCTCTCTACATTGGCATCATGATTGTGCAAACCCATTAACGAGGTATTTACTCGTCAACAGCAGCTGGTGAGTCCCTTGATGAATATTTTCAAGCCCTACACACACTCGCTAAGGACTGTAGCTTTAAATCTGTGACCGCTCAACAGCATCGAGATGAAGCTATACGGGATGCCTTTATCACTGGCCTACACTCACCTCTAATTCGGCAGCGTTTGTTGGAAAACAGAATACTTGATATTAGCAACATGTTTGATCAAGCCAGAGCCTTAGATGCTGCTCAGAGTTGCTGTGAATCATATTCAGTGCCTCTTGAGTCAATTCCAAGTGTGTTGGCAGTACCTGAAATTAAGCAAACTGAAAATACAGGAACTTTACCAGATTCGCAATTGTCGGTTTCTGTTGGTCGATGTTTCTTTTGTGGATTAAACAGACATCCCTGGTCTCGTTGTCCATCATGAGAAGCAATTTGCCACAAATGTAAGAAAGTGGGGCATTATGTTGGTGTATGTAAGGGGCGATTACTTGCGTAACTTCGGCTGCTACTACACCTACTGGATTGTCACCTGCTGTCAACTCCATCTACATTAATGGCTTCATGTGCAAAGGACTGTTAGATAGTGGTAGCACTGATAGTTTTATACACCCAGATGTTGTGAAGGAACACTCATTTCAAGTATTTAATTCTACAAAAACAGTATCTATGGCTACATCCTCTCTTGCCTCTAAAACAGATGGTACTGCAAAGTGCAAATTGAGATACAGGGTGTAGTATATGAAGACATTGAGCTATCAGTATTGCCTGGCCTGTGTTCTGATGTGATTTTAGGTCAAGATTTTCAAAGCCAACATGAAAGTGTAACAGTGAATTATGGTGGAAACCCCCCCCCTCTTGTCATGTGTGGATTGACTGCTTTAAATGTGGAACCTCCCAGCTTATTTGCTAATCTCACAGCTGACTGTCACCCCATAGTTGCCAAATCTCATCAGTACAATTCTGATGACCATAAGTTCATAGATTGTGAGATTCAACGTCTACTGCAGGAAGGTATAATTGAACCTAGTAATCCTCCGTGGAGGGCACAGGTTGTTGTTACTAAATCAGAAAACCGCAGGAAATGCCTTGCAATTGATTATTCAGAAACTATAAACAAATTTACACTCTTAGATGGTTATCCACTCCCACGTATTGATGAAACCATACACAAGATTGCTCAACATAAAGTCTTCAACACAGTTGACCTGAGGAGTGCATACCATCAAGTGACTATTTGTGCTGAAGACAAACCCTATACTGCTTTCAAGGCTAGTGGATCACTTTACCAGTTTACTCAAATTCCATTTGGGGTTATTAATGGTGTAGCATGTTTCCAATGCATCATGAATACCTCCAGTAAAGACAGTAATCTTGATGGAATATATGCTTACTTAGACAATATAACAATTTGTGGGGTGTCGCAAGAGGAGCATGATTTTAATCTGAACAGATTTTGAGTGGCTGCAGAGAAAGTAAATATCACTTTCAATGAAGACAAAAGCATCTTTTCAACAAAGAAACTCTGTATTTTGGGGTATGTGATTGAGAATGGTGAATTACGACCTGATCCTGAACGTTTGAGACCTCTTAAAGAATTGCCGATAAACAGTGATATGAAGATGCTTCATTGTTGTCTTGGACTTTTTGCATACTACTCAAACTGGATCTATAACTATTCAGAGAAAGTCTGCACACTTATTACTACCACAACTTTTCCAATGTCAGATGAGAACAAAGGGCATTTACACTAATCAAAGATGATATTATACGATCAGTAGTACAGGCTATTGATGAAGATTTAGCATTTGAGGTCAAGACAGACGCATCAGACAATGCCATAGCAGCTACATTAAACCAAGCTAGACATCCTGTGGCATTCTTCTCTTGTACTCTCCAAGGATCGGAACGACACTGTGCTGCTGTTGAAAAGGAAGCTCAAGCTATCATAGAGTCAGTTCAACATTGGCGGCATTACTTAACTGGAAGGCACTTTACCATGAAGACTGATCAATGCCCTGTGAGCTATATGTTTGACAAGACCAGAAGAAAGAAGATTAAGAATGATAAGATAATGTGTTGGAGGGCAGAACTTTCTTGTTTTGACTTTGACATTGTTTATTGTCCTGGCGAGGATAATGTCTCAGCTGATGTCCTTTCAAGATCATATTGTGCTTCCCTTATTTATAGTGAAGGTCACTTGCAAAGTATTCATGAGTCATTATGTCACCCTGGAGTAACACGCATGTACCATTTTGTTAGGTCCCAGAATCTTCCTTATTCTTTGGAAAAGGTAAGAAGGGTCACAAGAGTATGTAAAATCTGTGCAGAGTGCAAACCAAGGTTTCACAAGCCGGATCAGTCCCATCTCATTAAAGCTACCCAACCTTTAGAACGTTTAAAACATAGATTTTAAAGGTCCCCTTCCTACTAATAGTAAGAACAGATTTTTACTTTGCATAGTAGATGAGTATTCACATTTCCCCTTTGCATTTCCTTGCCATGACATATCTGCATCAACAGTTATTGCATGTCTTAATCAACTGTCTTCACTTTTTGGCATGCCAGCTTATGTTCACTCTGATCGTGGATTTACATTTGTTAGTAGAGAACTAAGGAAATTTTTGACCTCTAAAGGTATTGCATGTAGCCATATGACTGCATATAACCCCGAAGGAAATGGGCAAATTGAACGCTATAATGGCATTATTTGGAAATCCATTACTATGACTCTTCAATCTTGAGGCTTAAATGTTAAAAATTGGGAAATGGTTTTGCTTGATGTATTACACTCCATTCGCTCTTTACTTTTTATGGCCACAAATACCACTCCTCATGAGCATATGTTTAACTATTCCAGGCGATCCACAACTGGGGCTTCTATTCCATCATGGTTATGCGTCCCTGGTCCTGTATTGCTAAAGAGGCATGTCCGATACAATAAGACTGACCCATTTGTTGATGAGTTTCAACTATTAGTTGCTAATCCTCAATATGCACACATACGTCATCCAGACGGTGGTGAAACAACTGTATCGGTCAAAACACCTGGCCCCAGCTGGTAGTGTACCAGCCCCCACACCTGTTGAGATGTCCCTACCGACAACTCTGGACATCCTTCTTTCGTGCCTACTCTGGAAAACTCTTTCATCCAATGCCCCTTCTAATGACCCAATATATTCTGTATCTATTAAAAGGACTGTACTTGAGCCACAAAGAGTAACTTTGGAACCTCCAGATGTGGATGGCTCGTCAAGTACACCTACAGTTTGCAGATCTGGGCATACTTGCCGAGCCCCAGACTGTTTAGATCTTTAAGTTTAATTTTACTCCTCAATGATTGTTCATTTTTGAAAATAGGGGTGAATGTCATAGTTTGTTGTAATGTTGTAAGCGACATTTGTGCTTTTGTATTTGTTGTAAGCGACACGCACGATTGATGATTATTCGCTATTACATTGAGTAAAAAGGTGAGAAGGAACAGCATTCCAGTATCCAGGTGTGAATCACAATGACAGAAAAAGAAGAATCACTCTGAATGTCAATTAGAAAATGATAGAGAAAAAGTAAAAACACTGAGAATGTCCATGGGTTAATAACAATAAAGTAAACAGGAACATGTCCATGAGTGTCAATGTTTGAGAAATTAGTAGCAAAAAAGGAACAACATTCTGAATATCCTGGTATGAGTGACAATAAGAGGAAAAGAAACAGCTCTCTGAATCTCCATGGGTTTATAATAAAAAGGGGAAATGAAACAGAACTGTGAATATCCATGGACGAGGAAAAAGGAGAGCAAAAGAAACAGCATTCCAATATCCAGATGTGAATGACAATAAGAGAATAAGAAGCATCAGTTTGAATGTACACGGGAAAATGATGAAAGTAAAAGTATCAACACTCTGAATATCCATGGGTTGATAATAATGATGGAAAAAGGGAGACCACTGTGAGTGAATATGGATGTGGAACAAGGAGAGAAAAAGGAACAGCTCTTTTAATGTTATTGTATATGGAACAAGGAGAGAAAAAGGAACAGCTCTTTTAATGTTATTGTATATGGAACAAGGAGAGAAAAAGGAACAGCTCTCTGAATGTCCATGGTTGAGAAACTAGGAGACAAGAAGGAACAGAATTGTGAATATCCATGGATCAGGGGCAAAGAGACAAAAGGATGAGCATACCAATATCCAGGTGTGAATGACTATAAGAGAAAAAGAATCATCACTCTGAATGTCCATGGAAAATGATGAAAGAAAAAGTAACAACTTTCTGAATATCCATGGGTTGATAACAGTGAGGGGAAAAGGGATAACACTGTGACTGATCATGGATGCGGAACAAGGATTGAAAAATGAACAGCTCTTTTAATGTTATTGGTTAAGTAACAAGGGGAGAAAAAGGAACAGCATATATTATATCCAGGTTTGTTTGGGAAAAAGAGAAAAAGGAACAGTTCTCTGAATGTCCATCTGTTGATAACAATGAGGGGAAAAGGACCAGTACTGTGAATGTCCTTGGATGTGGAGCAAAGAGACAAAAGGAAGATCATTCCAGTATCCATATGAGAATTACAATGAGAGAATATGAAGCATAACTATGAATATCCATGGGAAAATGATGAAAGAAAAAGTAACAACCTTCTGAATATCTATGGGTTGATCACAATGAGGGAAAAAGGAACATGTCCATAAATATCCATGGTTTTGAGAAAGTAGTAGAGAAAAAGGAACAACATTCCGAATATCCAGGTGTGAATGAAAATTAGAGAAACGGATCATCTCCCAGAATGTCCATGCTTTGAAAATAATGAGGGAAAAAGGAACAGCACTGTGAGTGTCCATGGATGAGGAAAAAGATGAGAAAAAGGAACAGCATTCCCATATCCAGGTGTGAATGACAGTAAGAGAAAAAGAAACATCACTCTGAATGTCCATGGAAAATGATGAAAGAAAAACTAACAACACTTTGAATATCCATGAGTTGAAAACAATGAGGGAAAAAGGGAGAGCACTTTCATTCTATATCAGTGTGGAACAAGGTGTGAAAAGGAACTGCTTTTTTAATTTTATTGGATGGAACATGGAGAGAAAAAGGAACAGCATTCTGAATATGCAGGTGTGAATGCAAATAAGAGAGGAGGGATCAGCTCTTTGAATATCTATGGGTTGATAACAATGAGGTTAAAAGAGAAAGCACTGTGAATGGCCATGAATGAGGAGCAAAGACACAAAAGGAAAAGCATTCCAATATCCAGATGTGAATCACAATGAGAGAATAAGAAGCATCACTTTGAATGTCCACCAGAAAATGATGAAAGTAAAGGTAACAGCTCTCTGAATATCCAAGGGTTGATAATAATGATGGAAGAAGGGAGAGCACTGTGAGTGAATATGGATGCAGATCAAGGAGAGAAAAAGGAACAGCATTCTTAATATCTAGGTGTGATTGAGAATAAGGGAAAAAGGAACAGCTCTCTGAAAGTCCACAGGTTGATAATGAAGGAATAAGGAACAGCACTTTGAACGTCTATAGATGTGGAACCAGGAGTGAAAAAGGAACAGCATTCCAGTTTCCAGGTGTGAATGACAATAAGAGAAAAAGAAGCATCTCTCAGAATGTCTATTGGTTAATATCAATGAAGGAAAAGAGGAACAGCACTGTGAATGATCTTGGTTGAGTAAAAAGGTGAAAAGAAGGAACAGCATTCCAGTATCCAGGTGTGAATCACAATGACAGAAAAAGAAGCATCTCTGTCAATACCAAATGGAAAATTATAGAGAAAAAGTAAAAACACTAAGAATGTCCATGGGTTAATGACAATGAAGGAAAAAGGAACATGTCCATGAATGTCAATGTTTGAGAAACTAGTAGGAAAAAAGAAACAGCTCTCTGGATCTCCACGGGTTTATAATAATAGGGGGAAATGAAGCAGCACTGTGAATGTCCATGGACGAGGAAAAAGGAGAGAAAAAAGAAACAGCATTCCATTATCCAGATGTGAATCACAATGGGATAATAAGTAGCATCACTTTGAATGTCCATGGGAAAATGATGAAAGTAAAACAGCTCTCTGAATATCCAAGGGTTGATAATAATGATGGAAAAAGGGAGAGCACTGTGAGTAAATATGGATGCAGAACAAGAAGAGAAAAAGGAACAGCTCTTTAATATTTAGGTGTGATTGAGAATAAGAGAAAAAGAAACAGCTCTCTGAATGTCCATTGTTGAGAAACTAGGAGAGAAAAAGTAACAGCATTCTGAATGTCCAGGTTTGAATGAGAATAAGGGGAAAAGGAACACATCTCTGAATGTCCACAGGTTGATAACAATGAGTGAAAAAGTAGCAGCACTGTGAATGTCTATGCATGTGGAGTAAAGAGACAAAATGAAGAGCATTCCATTATCCAGGTTTGAATGACAATAAGAGAAAAAGAAGAATCACACTGAATGTCCATTGGAAAATGATAGAGAAAAAAGTAACAACACTGAATATCCCTGGGTTACTAACAATGAGGGTTAAAGGAACATGTACCTGAATGTCCATGGTTGAGAAACTAGGAGAGAAATAGAAACAGCATTCTGAATATCCAGGTGTGAATGACAAGAGAAAAAGGAACAACTCTCTCTATATCCTTGGTTGAAAAATTAAGAGAGAAGAAGGAAGAACATTTTGAATATCCAGTTGTGAATGAGAATAAGAGGAAAAGGAACAGTTCTCTTAATGTCCATGTGTTGATAACAATGTGGGAAAAAGGATCAGCACTGTGAATGTCCTTGGGAAAATGATGAAAGAAAAAGTAACAACTCTCTGAATATCTATGGGTTGATCACAATGAGGGTAAAAGGAACATGTCCCTAAATATCCACGGTTTTTTAGAAACTAGTAGAGAAAAAGGAACAACATTCCGAATATCCAGGTGTGAATGAAAATTAGAGAAAAAGAATCAGCTCCAAGAATGTCCATGGAAAATGATGAAAGAAAAAGTAACAACATTCTGAATATCCCTGTGTTAATAACGATGAAGATTAGAGGAACATCAACCTGAATGTCCATGGTTGAGAAAGTAGTAGACAAATAGAAGCAGCATTCTGAATATCCAGGTGTGAATGACAAAAGAAAAAGGAACAGTTGTCTGAATGTCCATGGGTTGATAACAATGAAGGAATAAGGAACAGCACTATGAATGTCTATGGATGTGGAACCAGGAGTGAAAAAGAAAAGTCATTCCATTATCCAGGTGTGAATTACAATGAGTGAATAAAAACTATCACTATGAATGTCCAATCTATGAATGACCAAGCATGAAGTGGATTGAGTAAAAGGGATCTACTCTCTGAATCACCAAGAGTGGAGAGGATTGTGTCTAATTGATCTACTCTCTGAATCATCCTTCGTTAAGTGGATTGAATAAAAAGGATCTACTCTCAGAATGGTGAAGCGTGAAGAGGATTGAGTAAAAAGGATCTACTGTACGAATCACAGTGATAGGAGGATTCAGCAAAAAGGATCTACTCTGTGAACCACCAAGCTTTTAGACGATTGATTAAAATGGATATACTCTCTGAATCACCCATTTTGAAGTGGATTAAATAAAAAGAATCTACTTTATGAAGCAAAATGCCTGAGAAGGATTCAGGAAATGGATCTACCCTCTGAATCACACAGCGATAGAAAAATCGAGCAAAATGGATCTACTCTCTGAAGCACCAAGCGTGAAGAGGATTGAGAAAAATGGATTTACCCCCTGAATCATCCAGGGTAAGGAGGATTCAACAAAAGGGATCTACTCACTCAAGCACAAAGCGTGAAGAAGAATTATTAAAAAGGATCTACTCTCTCAAAGATCAATAGTGAATATGATTGAGAAAAAAGAAGTAATCTCTGAATCACCCATCGTGGAGAGGATTGAATGAAAAGGATCTATTCTCTGAATCACACAGCGAGAGGAGGATTGATTAGAATGGATCTACTATCTGAAACTCGCACCGTGATGAGGATTGAGTAAAAAGGTTCCACTCTCTGAATCCCCTATCGTGAGGTGGATTGAGTAAAATAATCTATTCTGAATGATCCAGCATGAAGTGGATTGTGTATAATGGATATGCTATCTGAATCACCAAGTGTGAGGAGGATTCAGCAAAGAGGATCTTCTCTGAATGATCAAGCGTGAAGAAGATTGAGTAAAAAGGATCTTCTCTCTGAATCACCAAGCATGTGGATGGTTTTTGTAAAAAGGATCTATTCTATAAATGATCAAGGGTAAAGACGATTGAATAAAAAGGATACACTCTCTAATTCTCCCAGCGTGAGGATGATCGAGTAAAAAGGATCTACCCTCTGAACCACCAAGCGTTTAGAAGATTGAGTAAAATGGATCTACTCTATAAATCAACCATCGTGAGGTGGATTGAGTAAAAGAATCTCTTGTCTGAATGATACAGCATGAAGAGGATGGAGTATATTGTATATACTCTCTGAATAAACCAGCGTGGGGAGATTTCAGCAAAAATCAGCTAATCAGAATGATCAAGCGTAAAGAGGGTGGAGAGGATCGAGTAAAAAGGATCCAATCTCAAAATCTCCAAGCATAAGGAGAATTGAGCAAAAGGGTTGTAGAAAAAAACTGATTTAGAAAGTTGGTGATGGTTATGAGATTCGGAGAAGTGAGGGTTGATTAGACGAAGAGATAGACGATGGTGGTGATGAATAGTTTCGAAGATAGGGTAGTTGATGAAACTGGATTAGAAAAGGGGTGGTGTTTAATAGATTTCGAGGAGAGAGTGTCGAGTACATAAACAGAGTGAGAGAGGATGGTGGTGATGAGTAGTTTCGGAGATGGGTTAGTTGAAAAAACTGGATTAGAAAAGGGGTGGTGATTAAATGATTTGGAGGAGAGAGAGTCAACTACATAAATAAAGTGAGAGAGGATGGTGGTGAGGATTAGTTTCGAAGAAGGGTTAGTTGAAAAAACTGGATTAGAAAAGGGGTGGTGATTAAACGATTTGGAGGAGAGAGTGTCGAGTACACGAAGAGAGTGAGAGAGGATGGTGGTGATGAGTAGTTTCGGAGAAGGGTTAGTAGAAAAAACTGGATTAGAAAAGGGGTGGTGATTAAATGATTTGGATGAGAGAGAGTCGACTACACAAAGAGAGTGAGAGAGGATGGTGGTGATGAGTAGATTCGGAGAATGGTTACTAGAAAAAACTGGATTAGAAAAGGGGTGGTGTTTAATAGATTTCGAGGAGAGAGTGTCGAGTACACAAACAGAGTGAGAGAGGATGGTGGTGATGAGTAGTTTCGGAGATGGGTTAGTTGAAAAAACTGGATTAGAAAAGGGGTGGTGATTATATGATTTGGAGGAGAGAGTATCGACTACACAAATAAAGTGAGAGAGGATGGTGGTGATGAGTAGTTTCGGAGATGGGTTAGTAGAAAAAACTGGATTAGAAAATGGCTGGTGAATAAATGATTTGGATGAGAGAGTATCGACTACACAAATAAAGTGACAGTGGATGGTGGTGATGAGTAGTTTCGGAGATGGGTTAGTAGAAAAAACTGAATTAAAAAAGGGGTGGTGTTTAATAGATTTCGAGGAGAGAGTGTCGAGTACACAAACAGAGTGAGAGAGGATGGTGGTGATGAGTAGTTTCGGAGATGGGTTAGTAGGAAAAAACTGGATTAGAAAAGGGGTGGTGATTATATGATTTGGAGGAGAGAGTGTCGAGTACACGTAGAAAGTGAGAGAGGATGGTGGTGATGAGTATTTTCGGAGAAGGGTTAATTGAAAAAAACTGGATTAGAAAAGGGGTGGTGATTAAATGATTTGGATGAGAGAGAGTCGTCTACACAAATAAAGTGAGAGAGGATGGTGGTGATGAGTAGTTTCGGAGATGGGTTAGTAGAAAAAACTGGATTAAAAAAGGGGTGGTGTTTAATAGATTTCGAGGAGAGAGTGTCGAGTACACAAACAGAGTGAGAGAGGATGGTGGTGATGAGTAGTTTCGGAGATGGGTTAGTAGGAAAAAACTGGATTAGAAAAGGGGGTGATTTATTGATTTGGAGGAGAGAGTATCGACTACACAAATAGTGAGAGAGGATGGTGGGTGATGAGTAGTTTCGGAGATGGGTTAGTAGAAAAAACTGGATTAGAAATGGCTGGTGATTAAATGATTTGATGAGAGAGTATCGACTACACAAATAAAGTGAGAGTGGATGGTGGTGATGAGTAGTTTCGAGATGGGTTAGTAGAAAACTGGATTAGAAAAGGGGTGGTGTTTAATAGATTTCGAGGAGAGAGTGTCGAGTACACGAAGAAAGTGAGAGAGGATGGTGGTGATGAGTAGTTTCGGAGAAGGGTTAGTAGAAAAAACTGGATTAGAAAAGGGGTGGTGATTAAATGATTTGGAGGAGAGAGTGTCGAGTACACGAAGAGAGTGAGAGAGGATGGTGGTGATGAGTAGTTTCGGAGAAGGGTTAGTAGAAAAAACTGGATTAGAAAAGGGGTGGTGTTATAGATTCGAGGAGAGAGTGTCGAGTACACAAGAGAGTGAGAGAGGATGGTGGTGATGAGTAGTTTCGGAGATGGGTTAGTAGAAAAAACTGGATTAGAAAAGGGGTGGTGATTAAATGATTTGGAGGAGAGAGTATCGACTACACAATAAAGTGAGAGTGGATGGTGGTGATGAGTAGTTTCGGAGAAGGGTTAGTAGAAAAAACTGGATTAGAAAAGGGGTGGTGATTAAGATTTGGAGGAGAGAGTGTCGAGTACACGAAGAGAGTGAGAGAGGATGGTGGTGATGAGTAGTTTCGGAGAAGGGTTAGTAGAAAAAACTGGATTAGAAAAGGGTGGTGATTAAATGATTTGGAGGAGAGAGAGTCAACTATACAAAGAGAGTGAGAGAGGATGGTGGTGATGAGTAGTTTCGGAGAAGTGTTAGTAGAAAAAACTGGATTAGAAAAGGGGTGGTGTTTAATAGATTTCGAGGAGAGAGTGTCGAGTACACGAAGAGAGTGAGAGAGGATGGTGGTGATGAGTAGTTTCGGAGATGGGTTAGTAGAAAAAACTGGATTAGAAAAGGGGTGGTGATTAATGATTTGGAGGAGAGAGTGTCGAGTACACGTAGAAAGTGAGAGAGGATGGTGGTGATGAGTAGTTTCGGAGAAGGTTAGTTGAAAAAAACTGGATTAGAAGGGGTGGTGATTAATGATTTGGATGAGAGAGAGTCGTCTACACAAATAAGTGAGAGAGGATGGTGGTGATGAGTTTTTCGGAGATGGGTTAGTAGAAAAAACTGGATTAAAAAGGGGTGGTGGTTTTATAGATTTCGAGGAGAGAGTGTCGAGTACACAAACAGAGTGAGAGAGGATGGTGGTGATGAGTAGTTTCGGAGATGGGTTAGTAGGAAAAAACTGGATTAGAAAAGGGGTGGTGATTATATGATTTGGAGGAGAGAGTATCGACTACACAAATAAAGTGAGAGAGGATGGTGGTGATGAGTAGTTTCGGAGATGGGTTAGTAGAAAAAAACTGGATTAGAAAATGGCTGGTGAATAAATGATTTGGATGAGAGAGTATCGACTACACAAATAAAGTGAGAGTGGATGGTGGTGATGAGTAGTTTCGATGATGGGTTAGTAGAAAAACTGGATTAGAAAAGGGGTGGTGTTTAATAGATTTCGAGGAGAGAGTGTCGAGTACACGAAGAAAGTGAGAGAGGATGGTGGTGATGAGTAGTTTCGGAGAAGGTTAGTAGAAAAAACTGGATTAGAAAAGGGGTGGTGATTAAATGATTTGGAGGAGAGAGAGTCAACTACATAAATAAAGTGAGAGAGGATGGTGGTGATGAGTAGTTTCGGAGAAGGGTTAGTAGAAAAAACTGGATTAGAAAAGGGGTGGTGATTAAATGATTTGGAGGAGAGAGTGTCGAGTACACGAAGAGAGTGAGAGAGGATGGTGGTGATGAGTAGTTTCGGAGATGGGTTAGTAGAAAAAACTGGATTAGAAAAGGGGTGGTGTTTAATAGATTTCGAGGAGAGAGTGTCGAGTACACAAAGAGTGAGAGAGGATGGTGGTGATGAGTAGTTTCGGAGATGGGTTAGTTGAAAAACTGGATTAGAAAAGGGGTGGTGATTAAATGATTTGGAGGAGAGAGTGTCGAGTACACGTAGAAGTGAGAGAGGATGGTGGTGATGAGTATTTCGGAGAAGGGTTAGTGAAAAAAACTGGATTAGAAAAGGGGTGGTGATTAATGATTTGGATGAGAGAGAGTTGTCTACACAAGAAAGTGAGAGAGGATGGTGGTGATGAGTAGTTTCGGAATGGTTTAGTTTAAAAAATAATTAGAAAAGGAGTGTTTTTAAATATAACTATAGATGGGTTAGTAGAAAAAACTGGATTAGAAAAGGGGTGCTGTTTAATAGATTTCGAGGAGAGAGTGTCGAGTACACAAAGAGAGTGAGAGAGGATGGTGGTGATGAGTAGTTTCGGAGATGGGTTAGTAGAAAAAACTGGATTAGAAAAGGGGTGGAGATTAAATGATTTGGAGGAGAGAGTATCGACTACACAAATAAAGTGAGAGAGGATGGTGGTGATGAGTAGTTTCGGAGATGGGTTAGTAGAAAAAAACTGGATTAGAAAATGGCTGGTGAATAAATGATTTGGATGAGAGAGTATCGACAACACAAATAAAGTGAGAGAGGATGGTGGTGATGAGTAGTTTCGGAGAAGGGTTAGTAGAAAAAACTGGATTAGAAAAGGTGTGGTGATTAAATGATTTGGATGAGAGAGAGTCGAGTACACAAAGAGAGTGAGAGTGGATGGTGGTGATGAGTAGTTTCGATGATGGGTTAGTAGAAAAACTGGATTAGAAAAGGGGTGGTGATTAAATTATTTGGATGAGAGAGAGTCGACAACACATATAAAGTGAGATTGGTTGGTGGTGATGAGTAGTTTTGGAGATGGGTTTGTAGAAAAAACTGGATTAGAAAAGGGGTGGTTTTTAATAGATTTCAAGGAGAGAGTGTCGAGTACACGAAGAGAGTGAGAGAGGATGGTGGTGATGAGTAGTTTCGGAGATGGGTTAGTAGAAAAAACTGGATTAGAAAAGGGTGGTGTTTAATAGATTTCGAGGAGAGAGTGTCGAGTACACGTAGAAAGTGAGAGAGGATGGTGGTGATGAGTAGTTTCGAAGAAGGCTTAGTTGAAAAAACTGGATTAGAAAAGGGGTGGTGATTAAACGATTTGGAGGAGAGAGAGTCAACTACATAAATAAAGTGAGAGAGGATGGTGGTGAGGATTAGTTTCGAAGAAGGGTTAGTTGAAAAAACTGGATTAGAAAAGGGGTGGTGATTAAACGATTTGGAGGAGAGAGTGTCGAGTACACGAAGAGAGTGAGAGAGGATGGTGGTGATGAGTAGTTTCGGAGAGGGTTAGTTGAAAAAACTGGATTAGAAAAGGGTGGTGATTAAATGATTTGGTGGAGAGAGAGTCAACTACACAAAGAGAGTGAGAGATGATGGTGGTGATGAGTAGATTCGGATTGGTTACTAGAAAAAACTGGATGAAAAAGGGGTGGTGTTTAATAGATTTCGGAGAGAGTGTCGAGTACACAAACAGAGTGAGAGAGGATGTGGTGATGAGTAGTTTCGGAGATGGGTTAGTTGAAAAAACTGGATTAGAAAAGGGGTGTGATTAACGATTTGGAGGAGAGAGTGTCGAGTACACGAAGAGAGTGAGAGAGGATGGTGGTGATGAGTAGTTTCGGAGAAGGGTTAGTTGAAAAAACTGGATTAGAAAAGGGGTTGGTGATTAAATGATTTGGTGGAGAGAGAGTCAACTACACAAAGAGAGTGAGAGATGATGGTGGTGATGAGTAGATTCGGAGATGGTTTACTAGAAAAAACTGGATGAGAAAGGGGTGGTGTTTAATAGATTTCGAGGAGAGAGTTGTCGAGTACACAAAAGAGTGAGAGAGGATGGTGGTGATGAGTAGTTTCGGAGATGGGTTAGTTGAAAAAACTGGATTAGAAAAGGGGTGTGATTAAATGATTTGGAGGAGAGAGAGTCAACTACACAAATAAAGTGAGAGAGGATGGTGGTGATGATTAGTTTCGGAGAAGGGTTAGTTGAAAAAACTGGATTAGAAAAGGGGTGGTGATTAAACGATTTGGAGGAGAGAGTGTCGAGTACACGAAGAGAGTGAGAGAGGATGGTGGTGATGAGTAGTTTCGGAGATGGGTTAGTTGAAAAACTGGATTAGAAAAGGGGTGGTGATTATATGATTTGGAGGAGAGAGTGTCGAGTACACGAAGAGAGTGAGAGAGGATGGTGGTGATGAGTAGTTTCGGAGATGGGTTAGTTGAAAAAACTGGATTAGAAAAGGGGTGGTGATTAAACGATTTGGAGGAGAGAGTGTCGAGTACACGAAGAGAGTGAGAGAGGATGGTGGTGATGAGTAGTTTCGGAGATGGTTTAGTGAAAAAACTGGATTAGAAAAGGGTGGTGTGATTAAACGATTTGGAGGAGAGAGTGTCGAGTACACGAAGAGAGTGAGAGAGGATGGGTTGATGAGTAGTTTCGGAGATGGTTAGTTGAAAAAACTGGATTAGAAAAGGGGTGGTGATTAAACGATTTGGAGGAGAGAGTGTCGAGTACACGAAGAGAGTGAGAGAGGATGGTGGTGATGAGTAGTTTCGGAGATGGGTTAGTGAAAAAACTGGATTAGAAAAGGGGGTGATTAAATGATTGGTGGAGAGAGAGTCAACTACACAAAAGAGTGAGAGATGATGGTGGTGAGGATTAGTTTCGAAGAAGGGTTAGTAGAAAAAACTGGATTAGAAAAGGGTGGTGATTAAATGATTTGGAGAGAGTGTCGAGTACACCAAGAGAGTGAGAGAGGATGGTGGTGATGAGTAGTTTCGGAGAAGGGTTAGTAGAAAAAACTGGATTAGAAAAGGGGTGGTGATTAAATGATTTAGAGGAGAGAGAGTCAACTACACAAAGAGAGTGAGAGAGGATGGTGGTGATGAGTAGTTTCGGAGATGGGTTAGTAGAAAAAACTGGATTAGAAAAGGGGTGGTGATTAAATAGATTTCGAGGAGAGAGTGTCGAGTACACAAAGAGAGTGAGAGAGGATGGTGGTGATGATAGTTTCGGAGATGGGAGTTTTTAAGAATGGGTTTAGTTGAAAAAACTGGATTAGAAAAGGGGTGGTGATTAAACGATTTGGAGGAGAGAGTGTCGAGTACACGAAGAGAGTGAGAGAGGATGGTGGTGATGAGTAGTTTCGGAGAAGGGTTAGTTGAAAAAACTGGATTAGAAAAGGGGTGGTGATTAAATGATTTGGAGGAGAGAGAGTCAACTACACAAAGAGAGTGAGAGATGATGGTGGTGAGGATTAGTTTCGAAGAAGGGTTAGTTGAAAAAACTGGATTAGAAAAGGGGTGGTGATTAAATGATTTGGAGGAGAGAGTGTCGAGTACACGAAGAGAGTGAGAGAGGATGGTGGTGATGAGTAGTTTCGGAGAAGGGTTAGTTGAAAAAACTGGATTAGAAAAGGGGTGGTGATTAAATGATTTGGTGGAGAGAGAGTCAACTACACAAAGAGAGTGAGAGATGATGGTGGTGATGAGTAGATTCGGAGATTGGTTACTAGAAAAAACTGGATGAGAAAAGGGGTGGTGTTTAATAGATTTCGAGGAGAGAGTGTCGAGTACACAAACAGAGTGAGAGAGGATGGTGGTGATGAGTAGTTTCGGAGATGGGTTAGTTGAAAAAACTGGATTAGAAAAGGGGTGGTGATTAAACGATTTGGAGGAGAGAGTGTCGAGTACACGAAGAGAGTGAGAGAGGATGGTGGTGATGAGTAGTTTCGGAGAAGGGTTAGTTGAAAAACTGGATTAGAAAAGGGGT